>JAJOZX010000876.1:17500-120000 GCA_023014485.1 Bathynomus jamesi | reverse complement strand
ATATATATATATATATATATAATATACACGTGACATATCTTGTATTTTTTTGGTACGTTGCTGCTGTGATATGCTAATTGGCAGTGGAAATAGGAGTTGCTTTTAATTATACGACTGTTGCTGACTTTAATGCAAACGTTTTGTTCGTGCCTTGCGTGGAACACTTGCGGAGCGGTTTTCTAATAAAGTCCAACATTATTCACCCTCGGTTGGCCTTGTCTCCGCAGTGGCAGAACGTGTTTCGAGTTCGTTCAGTTTTAATTGCACTCTCAAAAACGAATAACCCCAAACTTCGTATGAACGGCCATTTTTTAAAATCGAGTTACTCAACTTGCTTACTCTCTCGCTTCCCGATTCCACGTCACTTTCGCAATGGAAATGTTCAAAAACACGTGCGTTGTTCAAAGCTCAATTTGGTACGCATAAAAGGAGGAATAAGATTATATATATATAATAAAACTCCTATTAGGATTCGAACCTGGAACTCGTGTGCCAGAATGTGTTAATTTTTACCATGTCGTAACGCGGGTGGTCAGCGTCCATGACTCCTACGGAGGTCCCGGGCTTGACTCTTCGTAGGGGTTATTTTGAATATATACCTTTCCTTTCAAATGTTCCGTGCGATGATTCCTCATTTCACAAAGGTCAAGTTTGTCGCCCCTCCTCTCGAGTTGGCCTGCTGAAGTAGTGAGTTGGTTTCTTGTATTAGATTATATATATATAATAAAACTCCTATTAGGATTCGAACCTGGAACTCGTGTGCCAGAATGTGTTAATCTTTACCATGTCGTAACGCGGGTGGTCAGCGTCCATGACTCCTACGGAGGTCCCGGGCTTGACTCTTCGAAGGGGTTATTTTGAATATATACCTTTCCTTTCAAATGTTCCGTGCGATGATTCTTCATTTCACGAAGGTCAAGTTTGTCGCCCCTCCTCTCGAGTTGGCCTGCTGAAGTAGTGAGTTGGTTTCTTGTACTCTCCACCTTACATAGCCAGGTACGCCCAGGCTCATCGGGTATTGTTTTGAGCCAAGCGTCTAATCTTCTTTTGAAGATATCCACCGCAATACCACTCGTGTTCCTTAGGTCTTTGGGCAGCTGATTAAACAGTTTTGGTCCTCTCACAACAAAATTATTTTCTTTCAGGGTTAAGGATGTTCCCTGTCTAGCCTTTAATTTGGGAACACGACAGTCTTATATATATACTGTATATATATATATATATAATATATATATATATATATATATATATAGGGTGGGCGGAAAGTAGCTCCCTATTTTGGATTGGTAAAAAAATACGTATATTATCCATTTATTTCAGAAGAAATAATATGAAAAGGTAGGCATACATGGTAGGTTTTCTCTAAAATTCAATGTGGGCTCCAACTCTTTCCACCAGCTTCTGGAGCCGCCCAGGAATGGCGTCCACTGACTTTAGCAGGAACTCCGGCGGGATGGAGGACATGACTTCCCGAATTCGGTCCTCCAGTTCTTCCAATGTCCTCGGTTTGGTGCGGTAGACTTCTTCCTTTACCCACCCCCAAAGAAAGAAGTCGCACGGTGTCAAGTCGAGGCTCCTGGCTGGCCATTGATGTGGACCACGACGACCCATCCAACACCCAGGGAAGTGGGCATCCAGCCACTCACGGACAACAAGAGCGAAGTGCGGAGGGGCGCCATCTTGCATAAATATCAGCTCTTTGGGGGTGTGTAAAGGAAGAAGTCTACCGCACCAAACCGAGGACATTGGAAGAACTGGAGGACCGAATTCGGGAAGTCATGTCCTCCATCCCGCCGGAGTTCCTGCTAAAGTCAGTGGACGCCATTCCTGGGCGGCTCCAGAAGCTGGTGGAAAGAGTTGGAGCCCACATTGAATTTTAGAGAAAACCTACCATGTATGCCTACCTTTTCATATTATTTCTTCTGAAATAAATGGATAATATACGTATTTTTTTACCAATCCAAAATAGGGAGCTACTTTCCGCCCACCCTGTATATATATATATATAATATACTGCATATGGGTTGGTTATGTGCATTTTGCATTAGGAATTAGGAATTGGTACCGTACTTGTTTTTCTGGCAATTTCAATTTTTTCCTTTCCCCAAATGAAACGTCAACAGTTCATTGCATTTTCCTTTTTTTACATTAATATTAATTCCTCAGGTATGAAATGGCGGTTCGAGGTATAAATAGATTTCACTATTAATTTCCAGGTTTCATTTTATTCTCTCTCTCTCTCTCTCTCTCTCTCTCTCTCTCTCTCTCTCTCTCATCTTCACCTTTTGTTTGTTGTAATTACACGCTTGTGATCGTGGAAACTTGTTTTGCAGTGAAATCAACTCGCCAATAAAGTGGTGTATTTACAATAGTGTTCGGTGCCTTCATATTTAATTTATCACATTTAATTTACCTTGTTTTAGTATTTAAATATAGTTAAATTCCTTTATTTATTAAACGAAGTTATAGTTTAGGTGACCAAAGTGGTTTTTTGGCCATGTCTGAGATATTTTCGAGATGCTAATCCCTTCCGAGGTGGGTAAGCAGACAACGTTAAAGCAGTCAAAGTACAACGTGGTTCCTTAAAAAGCACGTCTGAAAGCTTGCCTTAGGATTTGAAGATTGTATTTGAGGCAGGTAGTAGATAGACAGCGAGGGAAAACGGTTATCTACTCAAAAATAGATAAGTAAAAAGAAAGCAAAATTGAAGAACTGAAGTATTGTTAACTGCAATAAAAATAGAATAGGACAGGGCCAGGTAAACTGAAAGCCGAGTCAGTAGGCCGAAAAGTAGGACAAAGGATGAAGAGTTCAAGGTGGTCAAAAATAAAAGATCCCCAAAACCGAAATAAAAAGATTCTGAACGCATTACCATAAAAATAGGTTTGACTTACTTGCTGACGAAGAGGAGGAGTCTATTTCAATTAGGAATTCCCAAGTCAGCAATCAAGTGGACTTTTTCCAAGCAAAACACGTGACAAAGAGAAAATTTAGATGCTTTCCAGGTGCCACAAGTCAGACAATAAATTGGGGATTACACAACATTACCGTCAAGAGTAAAAGTTGCCCCCATCATTGAACATGTTGGTAGCAATAAAAATTTTCAGAGACTGAGGCTATTGTAAAAAAGTTTAAAAGCCTAACCGATAAGAGTGAAAAAAAAGATTGACCTGGGAATGGTTGTAGGAATTCTCAAAAATGATTTCTAGTGGTTGTACAATTGCCCGCATATGTAATGTTCCTCGCCTTACAGACGACTCCGTACATGTGGTAACGCCGCAGTGATAGTCAAGGTACCCCAACTGGGGGAAGGTGGGGTGGAGGGGGGACAACTGAGTTCAACAACATATAACACAGACATATACTGTACATTATATCTAAAGGACAATTGAATGTGCAGTCATTGACATACATACTGTGTTCATAAAGATAAACAATATGATCGTGAACAGCGTTGAACTCCATGTAGTTTACTAGTCTTATACAGTAACTAGCGGAGCGACCCGGCGTTGCTCGGGTGGAAGTTGAACGATATATATATATGCCCGGTTAGGTTAATTGTATGCCCTTAACGACTGGTTAGGTTAAGTCGTGATATTTTCGTTAGTTTTAATGAGAATATCAAGACTTACCTAACCAATCGTCAAGGGCGTACAGTTGACCTAACCGGGAATTCAATAATTTTACCGTAGGTTTCGATATATATACATATATATGACCTCGGAGGCCGACGCCACATAGCATATATATATATATATATATATATATATATATATATATATATATATATGCTAGAGCTCCGCCCATTTTATGTCACTATCTTTTATGACGTGTCTATGATGTCACTATCTTTCAACCAATCCGGAATACAGGGACCTCCAGTGGCCTCAGATAACCTCGGAGGCCGGCCACACAGCCTATGTTCTTTCCTGGCCTCAGTTACCTCTATCCCCGAAGTCTCATCCAAATCTGACCAGTGGTTTGGCCAGCCATAAGAAACAAAGAAAGTAAGTTCGCAGGCAGTTCGACCGTCACAATTATTAGTATAAATAAGGTTCCATTATGATTACTGCAAGTCTATATGAACAGCTACCACAATACAACTTTTTATATACTAGTGAATTTGAACCAAAAATAGACATTACACAGCCAACCTCCACACACTCTCATTCTCCTTCCCCACCACCAGTTTCTTTCTATTACGCTTGCTCATTATCATATACTCATCATCCCTTTTAGATGTCTTTTGCTTCCATCCTCAACCTGTTTTGTTCTTCACATCTCCAGCTTGTGAGTGGTGAGAAAGTGTTTTGGAAACAGTAGACAATGATACTCCAGCTTTAGCAGCTATTTGTCTTTGAGTGTTGCCTTCTTTATGGAGAACAATAATTTTCAACCTATTCTTGTATGAAATTTCTTTATTTGGAGCCATTATACTATCTTATCCGTAAAAAAAAATTAGAAGATGAGACATTTTTTGTATTAAAGTTTAAGAAATAAGATGATATTTTTAAAGAAACTTGCGATTACGTGAGGGTATAAATAATGTGTGTCATTAAAACTATAAAACATGTTATTACATCAAATTGAATAGTATATTTACCAGTAAAGAACCTGGCCCTCAAAATTAGCAAAATCAATAAAAACTAGTGGTGTACTGATTCATCGGCATTGGCAGAATCAGCCATTTTTTGGGCATTGTCATCGGCCAAATTTAGCTTATTCTCTTACTGATTATTTGAAATTTAAAAATTTTCATCACAAAACAAAATCTATATTTACAGAAAATTGAACACCAAAAAACACTATGATAATAATTTATACTCCTTTCAAAGTGTAATTATATAAAAGAATTTACATTCACAAAAATGGCAAAGCATAATAAGTTAAGTTCTCCATAAATTTACATTTTCTCGACTAGCTAATCTCTAAATATTATAAACTATCATAATGTAATTGTAATTGGTTGTGTAATGTCTATTTTTGGTTCAAATTCACTAGTATATAAAAAGTTGTATTGTGGTAGCTGTTCATATAGACTTGCAGTAATGATAGTGGAACCTTATTACTGTATAAAGCCTTGTCCACACTTTCTATATAACACGTGTTATTAACAATGTTATGTAACATGTTCGAGAATATTTAACAATATAATTGCCTGTATGTCAATGACTGCACATTCAATTGTCCTTTAGATATCTATATCTGTGTTATATGTTGTTGAACTCTGTTGTCCCCCCTCCACCCCACCTTCCCCCAGTTGGGGTACCTTGACTATCACTGCGGCGTTGCCACATGTACGGAGTCGCCTGTAAGGCGAGGAACATTATACAGGGTGTACATAAAGTCAGGATCTATTTTTGTGAAGCACTTGGAAATTATATGGAATTCAATCATAAAATGATAAAGTGGTAACATTTATTAAATAATTAAGAGTAGGATTCGACGTGACGCCCATCAGTATCCCTGCACAGCTCAAATCGTTCCGCAACATTTCTAAACACATTCTGGAGCATTTGCGGGGTTATGTTATCTGCAGCAGTTCGTATACGTGTACGTAAGTTTTCAAGACTCGTAATCTTCGTCTGATAGACGTGCGATTTGATAAAGCCCCATGCAAAGAAATCTAAAGGGGTTAAATCTGGTCATCTCGCTTCACAAGGTCTGTTGCTTCCGCGTCCGATCCAGCGATTTGGAAAACGTCCATTTAGATAATCCTGAACAATTTTGGCAAAGTGACAAGGAGCACCATCATGTTGATAGACGACGGGGATAGGATTGTTAGTACCGTCGTCTATCAACATGATGGTGCTCCTTGTCACTATGCCAAAATTGTTCAGGATTATCTAAATGGACGTTTTCCAAATCGCTGGATCGGACGCGGAAGCAACAAAAGACCTTGGCCAGCGAGATCACCAGATTTAACCCCTTTAGATTTCTTTGCATGGGGCTTTATCAAATCGCACGTCTATCAGACGAAGATTACGAGTCTTGAAAACTTATGTATACGAACTGCTGCAGATAACATAACCCCGCAAATGCTCCAGAATGTGTTTAGAAATGCTGCGGAACGATTTGAGCTGTGCAGGGATACTGATGGGCGTCACGTCGAATCCTGCTCTTAATTATTTAATAAATGTTACCACTTTATCATTTTATGATTGAATTCCATATAATTTCCAAGTGCTTCACAAAAATAGATCCTGACTTTATGTACACCCTGTATATGCGGGCAACTGTACATTAAAGCTATTAGGATAAACAGTAGTGTGTTTGCAGCAGGGTATTTGCGAAAGTAAAGGAATAAAGTTTGTCGATTTTTTGCCTCTATTTTTCGATAGCAGGGAGTACTTTGGCTGGGATGGGATTAATTTTAACCAAAGGGGTGAGAAGAAATGTGTCGATCTTTTGAACACTAACGTGTATAATCTTTTTAAACTAGGTCCCCCCCTAGCCAGTAATTGATCCTACTTCACCAGCTGTTAAACCTACTCCGCAGGCAGTTAATCCTACTCCGTAAGTAGTTAATCTTACTCCGCAAGTAGTTATTCCGGTACTTGTAGGTTATCTCCCCCCTACCAATTTTGATAGAATATTTTCGTTAAAACTAACGAAAATATCACGACTTAACCTAACCAATTATCAAGGGCGTACAGTTGATCTATTATTAATTACAACATTGTTTGTTTCTGGAATAGTATTTACTATTTACTAATAGATCAACTGTACGCCCTTGATAAATAATTGGTTAGGTTAAGTCGTGATATTTTCGTTAGTTTTAACGAAAATATTCTGTCAAAATTGGTGGGGGGGGGGAGATAACCTACAAGTACCGTTATTCCTATTCTGCAAGTAATTAATCTTACTAATGCACTGTCTGACCAAGCTCCCGCCTTAACATTAATTGATTTACCTGGAAACGACTCGGATCAAGTAGGAGAAACAATAACTTAAAATCTCTTAAAATTGTGCTATTCAATGCTAGTTCAATTAGAATCAAATTGATGGAATTCATAGCGCTAGTCAAAACTGAGAACTTTGACATCATAGGAATAACTGAATCCTGAATTCATTTTGAATCAAGGGACTTTATAGGAAAATTTTAAATGATAGGTTACAAAATATTTAACAAAGATAGGAATGGAAGGCAAGGTGCAGAATACTTTTATATGCTCGTGACTTCCTGCACCCGATAAATAGTATGTATTGTTTCTGCTCATGAAGTGTTGGGTATGGAACTAAATTTGAACAATGAAATAGCGCAGTTATTTCTAGTATATAGCCCACCTCACTACCCCGTTCATAAGGATACAAACTTGTAAATCAATTAAGCAGATTAATGAATAATAAGGTTAGTGTAATTTTTGGTGATTTTAATTGTAATATAAATTGGGAAAACAAAACAGCTGATACTGAGGGCTCAAGTAAAGATATTTGGAATTTGCAGATGATAATTTGAGTCAATTGGGTGACGGTACTACTTGGGGTAATAGTAAACTAAATCTCGCATTCACGAGCGAAGATGACCTAGTCTCTAACCCGACTATTGGTGAAACTTTGAGTACCAGCGATCACAATTTGATTAGGTTCCAATTAGTACTCGAGAAAAGACGTACAAAAGTTTGGATTTCTCTAGAGCAAATTTTGAAAATTTCTGAAGTAGTTTAGACACTCTTGAAGTTCTAATAAGTGAAGATGTCAATGTCACCTGGAGCTCATATTGGGGCAATTTAGAATATTACAGAACACTTTTAAACCCACTAAAATAGTTATCAATCAAGAACCCGAAATGGTTTAACAATGAAATTAGCAATGCTATTACAAAAAAAATAGAGCCTACAAACTACTTAAGTCACATTCCAACCTGACTAATTCAGAAAATTATTTGGACCTTTTCCAGTTTGTGTACCGTTTTTCATATAATTTATTTTTGCTTTTTTTCAGATAAAAAATGAGTGATAAAAAATGAGTTCTTGATAACCTAACCTAATCTAACGTAACCTAACCTAACCCAAATTATAACTTTCGTCACTTGGGCACAGGATGTTTACTATGCTGTATGTAATGTACTGTAGAAAACGGTACATAAACTGGAAAACGTCCAATTATTTAAACCTACGTCGGAGGGTTAAGTCCTTAATTAGATCAGCTAAGCGTGATGAAGAAGGTAAAGTTGCCTTACTCTGTAAAGTTAAACTTAGAGTTTTTTGTCGATGTTAATAGCAGAAAGCCAATTAAAAGTTCTGTAGGTCCCCTAAAAGATAGAAATGAGTCAAATGACATACTGAAATTCAGTGATATAGATATAGCTAATACGTTAAAGGAGTTCTTTTAGTCTTTACGGAAGATTTAACTGAAGTACCAAATCCCCAGAGTACGTATGATGGTGACCATCCCTCAGAGACCATAAGTTTTACGAGAGGCGAGTACAGCAACTGACAAAATGAATAAATATAAATCACCTGGTCCCATCTTATTTTTTCCAAGGGTATTAAAAGAGGTTAGCCACAATATTGTTAATGATTTAGTAGCAATATTCAAGCAATCAATCGAATTAGGGAACATTCCAACTGACTGGAAATTAGCAAATGTAACAGCAATCTTTAAAAAAGGGAAAAAAGACAAAATCCTTGTAATTACCTCCCGATCAGTTTAACGTCAATTGTTGGCAAGCTGTTGGAATCCGTTATTACAGAAGGTATTTTGTATCGAATCAATTTCACTTTATACTCTCAACATGGATTTAGGCGGCATAGATCTTGTTTAACAAACCTACTGGAATTTTTTCATATTTATATTTATACGACGCAACTAGAGCAATAGTTGTGTATCTCGACTTTCGAAAAGCTTTTGACAAAGTCCCTCACGCGAGATTGATGACTAAAGTTAAAGGACAAGGAATTACTGGGCTCGTTTCCAAATGGATTGAAGATTGGTTAAGAAATAGGAAGCAAAGAGTGGTAATAAATGGAGTGGCTTCGGAGTGGGCCCCATCACCAGTGGGGTTCTACAGGGTTCCGTTCTGGGTCCTTTACTTTTTATCATCTATATTAACGATATAAATGTTGGTCTTCTAAGTAAAATTTCTGAATTTGCAGACTATACCAAATGAGGGCGTAAAAACGCTTCAAATGATCGTGATAGGTTGGGCAAATGATCTGCTATTTGGCAGATGCCATTCAACTTAGATGTAAGGTAGTGCATATAGGTTACAAGAACCCGAAGACGATTACTCTCTGTTGGGGAGAAACTTAACTGACACTGATTAGAGGAAGACTTAGGAGTTTATATTAGAATGATCTCAAGCCGTCAAAGCACTGTGCAGAAGTCGAAAAGATAACCTTAAAAATACTAGGTAATATTAAAAGACGGTTCAATTTAGAAACAAGGAGATTGCGAGGTTTCTCTACAATTCACTAGTTGGACTTCAACTGGAGTATTGTGTGCAGTTAGTCTTCGTTCCTTAGGAAGGATATAAAAAGATCGGAAAGGGTACAAGAGCCAAAAAATTTATCCCTTCAATGGGACTGCAAAACTACCAACGAAGATTAGAGCTCTTAAACCTGTTTACTTTAGAAACCAGGAGGTTGCGGTGTCAGCTTATTCAAGTTTTCAAGATGCTCAATGGAATAGAGAGAGCAAACTACAGGAAATGATTCTCATTTTATACCAATCTGACAAGAAATAATTCTTTTAAAACCTTTAGCACCTCCATCTTTGGTAATTTCTTCTCCTATAAAATAATTAATATCTGAAACTAAATTCTCTCGGGAGTTGTTTCAAGCCAAAGTGTAAATCCAGTATGTTTAAAAATAGACTGGACAAAGTTCTGTATACAATCAGGGTTTAAGACTCCCACATATAATTTAAGAATAGACTAAATAAATATTTCGAAAATAATATAACGTAATCCTACAAGCGTTTGTTTAAACATTTCCTCCCCCATTTTAGAGACATCTCTGGTTGCAGTGTACCCCACATAGCATGGTCGAACATCGAGCAACTCCTTTTTTTAATCACTTTCCTCATAAACACCTAAGGGGGAGACTCTTGAATTCGCCGAAGCAACAACGGGTGATCACCCAAGAAACATTTTCACTCTCCAGAAGGGACAAGTACAGTGACCTTCCACCGATATTCCTCGCCAAAGATTTTCTCTACTCTCGTGGTGGCACAACAACGCGAAGTATGAACACCGCATAAACACCTTTCATGACGGGAGACCCCAAGTTGAAACTCGGCAACATTCAAAGAGTTGGCAAACATATACACATCACAGACATCCAGTTAAAGAAAACACGCTCACATACTTGCATCCCTTATTAATAGGTCTAAGAATAGAGTAGAAAAGTATTTTGTTGAAATACATATTTTCAAAACGAATAAAAAATAAAATGCATGGCTTAGTTGAGGTAGAGTTGCGTTTCTGCCGTCATGATTTCTTTTTCTCCTCTCTCTTGGGTGGCTGGATGCGCGTGACGGGTAAGGGCAAGGTGTGGAAAATCTGATTTCTGTTCTCAGTTACTGCTTCAACCCCTTTCCTGCAGAAGCATTTCGTCACTTTGCGCGTACACGGATATAGACAAGGAGAGTTGAACCTTTATCCTCCTTAATTCTTTGGGACTAGCCTCTGAAGGGTTAGGAGTTTCTCCAGGGGTGACGTCCCCTACCCAGTGATCCCGGAATGAAAATGAATCATTGCTTCGTTCGTGGGTGGATGTGTGACGAAGTTGCGCTTTGTAAATGTACCAATATTAATGCGCAATATGGATGTTACAATTGATATGGTAATAGCAGGGACAATTACAACTTTTTCCACAATTAACAATTTATCTTCGTATTAGTTTTTCACTTAACTTCAACTAAGCTAACACTGTTTATCGTTATAATTTCAAAATATACCTTTGATTGTTGCTATAAAACACTAAGAATTTCTAGCTTTAAACCACAAATATAAGACATTCACTGTTTATGAAAAAACTAAATTATACACTTTCATTCTTGTGTTCTTTCATGGGTCAAATTAAATCACACTTACGTTTACAATTAGTAAACAAGGATAATCCTTGATCGGAAATCAAGTAGACCTACAAAAACGATATAGGCCTAGCGCGTAACATGAAGAGAAGTCGAGTCTCAGATAGGATTCCATTCTCCGTGGGCCCTTGGGGTGAGTAAAATGAATTTACTGACTTAAGGGCCCACTGTTAAGATAAATTTATTTCCCACAGGCTCGAATCCAGAAATTAAAACAAATTAACAAGGGAGGAAAATTATCTTGATGGACTGTTTATGATCCACTCTCTCCGTGACAAACTGCTTCTGACCCTCTGTTTGACTGACTAGCTTTTCACTATTCTCTCTCTTTTCCACTTGTGCGTGGCCTTCCATTTGTCATTGCGTTTGACAAGAATGTTTTTTTTAGGGCTTTCTAAAAGCGTTTGTTTAAACATTTCTTCCCCCATTTTAGAGACATCTCTGGTTGCAGTGTGCCCCACATAGCATGGTCGACCATCGACCAACTCCTTTTTTAATCACTTCCCTCATAAACACCTAAGGGGAATCTGGAACTTAGAAATCCTTTTAAATACACCTATTCTGGGAATTTTACAAATTCTTATCTATTTTATATTATTTACTACTAACTTATTTGGCTTATTTTAACGTTATTAAATCATTCATATATTTATATCAAGGAATATATAAAAACTAAACTATTTTTTATGACGTAAATCGATGAAAAAGAAGACGCTATATCACGTGACTATTATTTTTATGTCTAATTGGTTGAATATTAATTCGTTCCTAAACACGTATGAACGTGTTTAGAATTGTCTGGATGTTTTCGTGCCAGAAGTCACGTCCATTTTCTAAATTTATTTTAGGCTTACATGAGATTTCTATGTTAATTACTAATGTTTTTTCGTTTGTAAATTCTTCTGTTTTATATTTATTAATAAACCCTTATTTTTGCAATCCTAACACCTGAAGTGGACCAGGGAATCTTTCTTAATTAAATCGATACCTCGGTATATAAAGCTGTAAAATATTTTGTGTAAAATCAAAACCATATGTTAGAGGTTTTTGTGACTGTACCAAGTAGATGATATAAGATCAGCACAAATATGTTATTAGTGAGTTCAGACAGCGGTACTATCAAGTGTACGATTTATGTGTGTACATAGCGTAATTGTAAGGCTAGCTTATGTATTCTCCTCTCTCTTGTCAAATTTCCTTGGCTACTTTTCTAGGGTCAAGGTATTTTCTTGATTCTTTTTCCGTACCCGCCTCTGGCGGGGAGAAAGCGGAGGGTGGGTAGAGAGCCTTATACTTTTCTAAGTTGCTGCTTGAATAGTTAAAAAATTAACTAGTTTATAATAACATGAACCTTCCCGAGTTGACCGAAAGGTCTTCGAGGCTTCCTCTTGTCCTTGAAACTCCTTCTCTCTCTCTCTCTCTCTCTCTCTCTCTCTCTCTCTCTCTGTACAGTATATTCGTTCTGAGCCTTCGTCAGCCATTTCTTTGATTCCTCTTTATTACTGCAGTGGCGAAGAAGGCTCTCTTCTTTGTTCTTTTCGACCAGTTAATATTAATTAGACGCTGGAGAAAGACTGCTTGCAAGACGCGTTATCTGAGCTTTTAATTAATTCAAAGTTGTTTAAAATTTTTTCCAATTATAATTACTGTACATTGAGCGTCTCCTATATTGGCTTTAAAGGTACTTCGTGTATCCTTTATTATAACATACGTAAATAAAAGATAGAACAACGAACACAACCTCTGAGAAGAAAATTCGGAGCTGATTTACCCATTTGAGAATCTATCTTTATTATACTCATTACACTGCATACGTCGAAACTAAGCAAATATAAACTACATAAAATAATACATCTGAAGAAGAATTAATGGATCTTAACTAGGGTCTCAGGTTTTAATATTGTAATTATTTTGTTTGTATTAATTTAATAATAAGGAAACCTTATACATTTGATATTCTTTATTTTATTATGGTAATTTTAATGTAGGTTTTTTTTAGGTCTGTTTTGATTGGAATTTAAATTTTAATTTTAGTCATGGGGAATGAAATTAGTGAGGTATAAGAAATCGTTCTTTATTCTGGTCTGGTTTGGTCTTCATGTTATTTTTAAACTCGGCTTTCCCAAGCGTATCTCGTGTATATATATATATATATTATATATATATATATATACTGTATTGTGTGTGTGTAACTCGATTTCCAAAAGCAAAAAGAATATTGAAAATTTGAAATTTAAACATTTGTGAAGTAATTTGCAAAACGAAAACTAAAAATATGGAGAAGCCTTTCGAGGTATAATCACTAGCTTTGTTTAGGTGGTTTGCTGTTTATAAATGTTGGAAGTTGTAAATGTCACACGTTATAAAAGTATGTCGGATGGCATACAAAAATGTCGACCTTACGACGTCTGATCAACCTGACATTCTATTAAGTTATTAGGTTAGGTTAGGTTAGGTTAAATTAGTTTTTTTTAGAGTGTAGATGTTTGGGTTTTGTCGACAAAATGGATTGAGGTCCGAAAATGGTTGGTTATAATCAAAGCGTCACATACAACAAGCACTTTTCACGGTCCACTCGCCGAAATACTTATTTCAGAGAAATTTCACTGGACAATCGGCACGTAGAGATTCGTTAAAATTTAATTGTTTTATTGATTGATGTGAACGTTGTTTGTAGATTGTGTATCTCAGTGTACAGTCTCCATAGCAAGTATTTAAGACAAACGAGACATAATAAGCAAGCCGAATGCAGGGATTAATGAGATGGATGCCTTAGTCAGAGTGCCCCAAACAACTCTAGTTCAAGACTAATAATAATGTTTGGGGTAGTTTTACTTCATTAGTAAAGTGTGTGTGTGTGTTTTGGGGACCTACAGTTTTACGTGGAATCCGAATCACGGGTCGCTACATCATCTGAACACAGCGGACGATCACCCATTTAACTACTGAGCAAACCCAGAGTCGCTTAACCCCGCTGATCTATCGGGGGAAGCGGTGTTAGATACGGCCACAACGTAACCCTTAAGTTAAGGAGATATTAGTGACCTGGAGGAGGATGTTAATTAAGAAAGGTACGTCCTCAGAATCGTAGATAAATAACCCAACATGGCGATTCTACAAAACGTTGATGGAAACATATTTTTTATTTAACAAGTGCCTCGACACTGTTCAGTGGCACTGGGAAAGATGAAGAAAATTAATTAAATATCCCCAAGACGAATATTTACAAACTTAAGGTGGCGCTACGGTGAATTCTCATTCGTCTTAAAAATGGAACCTTTGCTTTAAGTTACATCTTACTTACATTTAATAAAGACGTTACTAATTTTAATTAAAATAATAGGATTCAACTATTACATTTCGCGTGATTTTTCATTCTGTTTTTCGAACCTGGTAGAAAGGTGGTTACCCCTCGAAAGGCTTCTCCATAGTTTGCCTACGATATACGTATACTCTATATATAACGAGACTACAAGTAAATAATAAATTGACTAAAAATCTGCCTAAAAAAATTTAATAAACAAAAATGATAATTTCTGTGTAGAATCCGCAGCGCCATTTTCACGCAATATAAAACTAGAAAACAAAGTTCTCTCTTTTAGCGTTGTTTTATATTATTTTTATATTAAATTTGAAAATGGCGCTGCTGTTCCACACCAAAATTTGTTTTTACTATTTTTTTCTAGACGGATTTTTAGTCCATATATGACAGTCACTTGTAGTCTTCTTTTAGCCATATACTATATACATAATATGGCGTATATGTGTGTGTGTGTGTGTGTGTGTGTGTAAACAAACATATTGAAAACATATAAACGGTGTCTGTGCGAGTAATCATACGCGCTTTTCTTTTCAGAATTCGCGGGAATAAAATCTATCGAATTTCCTCGTTCGAAATATTCTGCGAACAGGATTCGACACCGTCGAGAAAATCTTCGCAAAAGAAGAAATTTCGCCGGAAAAAATGCGGAAATTTTGACAAACGAAAAATCGTCAAGCGAAGAAAGTCGTTTCCTCAAAAAGACGAAAACAAAATTTGTCAAAAACGAAAATAGAAAAAAGTAAGTGAAACTAAAGAAAAATATAGGGAAAAAAATGGAGAAAAAAAAAAAGACTTTTTCGTTGAAGCGTGTAGAACGTTTTTTTTTTTCTTTGTTGTTCTTATTAAATTCCATGATTCCAATTTATAGTTTATTTCTTTAATATATATATATATATATATATATATATATATATATATATATATTGCAAATCCACAAGGAAAAAGAAAAAATGATTCCAAGGCCTTCGTGTATTCGGAAGTACACCTCGTCAGGGAATGACTTCTGAATACACGAAGGCCTTGGAATAATTTTTCTTTTTCCTTGTGGATTTTCATCATTCATTCCATTTCACGTGTTTAATTGAAATTCATTTTATATATATATATATATATATGTTAATCCCAACCATCGAAATCGCTCAGTGAGCGAAAAAAACAGCCACAACGCGTTGTGGATGCACCTAAGTGACCACACACCAATGTTGGATATTTTTTCGCTTCATGGCCGTTCTCAAACAAACGCAATGCGTTGTGGACGATTTGAAACGACCACACACCGATATCTTCATCAAACTCTATTTAAACACGACGTATATTGAAATGATATAAAAACGACGTATATTTATCGACGTATTCACCGATTAAAAAGCAAAGTTAAGCAGATATGCTAGAAAAAAAGATAAAGTCATTTCAAAAATTATTATCAATAATTTTCCCGTAGGTTTCGATTAATTTTAAGTAACTTTAGAATGAGACGTAAATGTAAAAATTAACCAACTGGTTAAGTTAATTGAATGCCCGGTTAGGTTAATTGAATGCCCGGTTAGGTTAACTGAGTGCCCGGTTAGATTAACTGAATGCCCGGTTAGGTTAATTGTACGCCCTTGACGATTGGTTAGGTTAAGCCGAGATATTTTCGTCAGTTTTAATGAAAATAGCACTACTTAACCTAACCAATCGTCAAGGGCGTACAATTGACCTAACCTGGCATTCAATTAACCTAACCGGGCATTCAATAATTTTCGAATCGTCCACAACGCGTTGTGGTCATATCCGAATCGTCCACAACGCGTTGTGGTTGTTTGAGAACGGCCATGAAGCGAAAAAATATCTAACATCGGTGTGTGGTCACTTAGGTGCATCCACAACACGTTGTGGCTGTTTTTTGCGCTCACTGAACGATTTCGATGTTTGGGCGTAACATATATATATATATATATATATATATATATATTAGTTATCCCAAATTATGTCAGCGGATGTAAACCAAAGCTTTTTAATTCCATTATACATTGTTCCTATTTCGCAATTTGTAAAATGTACTGAGCATTATTTATATATATATTTTTTTTTCTTGGGGAAGGAGGATGAACAAATGTTCAGGATCGACCCCTTTGCATCATCCCGCCCCGTTTGGAGGATTTTTCTGGTTCTCATTCATCATCTACCAACCAAAGGAAGGATTAACAGCCGGGGTGAGCAGCGCGCCGCCTACCCGCGATAGGGATCGAACTCAGGGCCGATGGATACCTAGTAAGTGATGCTAACCACTTCACTACCGAGGAGCAGGTATATATATATATATGTGTGTATATATATATGTATATATATGCGCCTCGGTGGTGCAGTGGTTAGCGTCGCTGACTACGAATCCATCGGTCCCGGGATTGAGACCCGGTGACGGCAGCCGGCGCGCAGCAAAACCCAGCTGTACATCCTTCTACACAAAGAAAGGGGTTGGTAGATAAATGGGTACCCTGGGTGGCCTAGTGGGTAAGACGCAGGGCTGCTGGTGGGGCGTGGTTCAGATTCCACGTTAAACTGTAGGTCTAAGGTGGAGTGAAAAGCTTGACCTTTGTGAGAATGAACATTTCGGGCGGAAGCAAACCAAAGGTATATATATATATATTTAGTGATGGATCGAGTGGTCGGTTTTTCACAACCGCGGTTGCGGTTGTGTTTGCGGTTGTCGAATTTTTTCCAACCGCGGTTGCGGTTGCGGTTATCATATACTAGGAAAAATGCGTAATTATTAACTGGATTTAGCCACTATAGTGCGATTTAGCCACACTTGGTACATAATATATACTAAATAGTATTTATTTAGTAAATACCTTATGTTGAACACAAGTTTTGCAATACACCGCTACCGCTATTTGTGTGTTGCAAAACTTGTGTTCAACATAAGGTATTTACTAAATAAATACTATTTAAATGAAGTATATTCTAAACTTATATAGCTATGATGAAAGAATAGGTCAAATTAATTAAAACCATATTTTGCACTAAGTGTGTTACCAGGATGAGGGACGAGGACCCATCGCACTGTTCATCCCACCTACCACTTTCCCCAGCCTCCACCCATTGGAAAGTTATGGATTATTATTCATTTGAAAAAACTGATGTCAAACTTAATGACAGGCAGTGTGAATTTCAAGAATAATATTTTTGCTGCATTTTCACCTTTCAAGCGGCAACGCCTCTCATCGTACAACGTTCCCGCTCCACGCATAAGGAGACCCATCATTTTCTTTTTAAAAAAAGAAATATTTCTAATTAACCTAAAATTAAAATTAACTAAGCTTTTACAACCGCAACCGCACTTATGGAACGGCGGTTGCGGTTACGGTTGCGATTGCGGTTGCGGTTATTCGATCCATCACAATATATATATATATATATATATATATATATATATATATATATATATATATAGAGAGAGAGAGAGAGAGAGAGAGAGAGAGAGAGAGAGAGAGAGAGAGAGAGAGATGCCCTGTCACCCTCTCTTTTCCTTTTATTTATCAATTATCAATGATCTATTAAGCCGCACTTCCCGTCTTACCCACTCCTCTGCCGATGATTCCACTTATCATTTCTCTACAGGTCTGCTTCACAAAGCGTCCCTCTCAACAGTCACTCCATGCTTCGCGAAGGACGGCTGTGGTGCACCTGACTTCCTGATCTCTGATTGAGGCAGAGAAAAACGTTGTGGCTTTCAATGCCTCAAAAACTCGATTCATTCATCTGTCTATTCCACACGATTATCCCCTTACCTTCAACAATACAAAACTCAATCCTTCCTCTTCGCTTAACATTCTTGGTGTTTCCTTTTTCGCGATCTTTTCTGGAAAGAACATATTTACTTTTACTTAAACAGCTTCTAAGTGGTTAGGTATGCTGTACCGGCTCCGCAGTTTCTTTACCCCCACTCAGTTGCTGTCTCTGTGCAGGGGTCTTGTCCGCCCTGTATGGAGTACGCTTCTCATGTGTTTGGGTAGCTCAATTCACACAGCTTCACTTGACCGGGTGGAATCAAAGGAGTTTCGTCTCATCAATTCCTCGCCTCGTACTGACTGTCTTTAATTCCCCTCTCTCTCTCTCTGCATGCCTCCTCCTTTAAGGAGAGCACGCAGTACCAGACTTTCAACACATTCTCATTCCTTTTCTGTCCAACTGTCTAATGTAAGGGTTAATCGGTATTTTCAATCTTTCGTCTACTCAACCGGTCAGCTCTGGAACAACCTTCCTCAACCCATCTTTTCCCCTCCACTCTCTCAAACGCAGTGTTCAGGCATCTCGAAAACTCTGGATCTTGATTGCGGCTCTCTTCGTTGTTCTATAAGGGGGTGCATTTTTGCGGGCATTCGCCATTCGTTCCTCCTCCCAGCATAAAAAAAATATATATAAATATAAAATGTATGTGTGTGTGGGAGTGTATATAGAAGTGTTTTGTCTGGAAGAGAGTATTGAAAGGATGATAGAAATGTATAGAATGAGTGTAAGCGCTTTTGTTAGCTGTTGTTGTTGTGGTTGAAAGGAAAGATCCCTTTCGAAGCACGAATGAAAGAAAGCTTTTCCAAACTAAACGCGAAGGGAAACAGACCCGGGAAAAAAAAATTGGTTTCTTTCATACACGAAACCAAAGTCAATATTGTTTGGACAAATATTAATTATTTGCAAGAACGTTCGCGACCACAACGATTTAAACAAATGCAGTCTCTCTCTCTCTCTCTCTCTCTCTCTCTCTCTCTCTCTCTCTCTCTCTCTCGTGTATATATATATATGTATGATTGAACTCGGAATGATCCCCTGAGGCTCTTTCATGATACACACATACCGTGCATGAAACGTGAACAGACCGTGTTATGTGCCTTGAAAAGTGGACGCTCAATTTTGCCAGTTGAGGTTCAAGTTTTGGTTTTTGGCTAAAAATACAATAGTTACCCCTTTTTCTTTGATGTATTCAATCCGACGCGAATGCAACGAGTCTTTTGCTTATATTGAGATTCTGAATATAGTAGGCTAGGTGTAGCTGTAACTCCTAGATCCTGTCCCAAAGCTGGATCCTATCTGCTTTGCAGATAGCTGGTGAGGGAAGCTATATTTTTGGGGCCTCTTTGCGAGTGACCCGTTGCCCACGTCGGGCTAACATCATGAAAGAGAAAAACTATAGTGTTTGTCATTTACCATTACTTATTCGGATTATAGTGAATTTAATTTTCCCAGAAGAGTTTCTCGTTCCATGCACGGTCCGTGTGTATCATATACTTATAGGCATAGACTGATAAGTATACGTATAAATCGACTGATATAGATGGATACGAATGAATAAATACGAGTGTGAATAATCTATTCAAATGAGATTATTTGCTTTAATAATAATAATTATGTTACGAGTTAATGAAGGAAGATACGAAAAGTTTCCAATCGCGACGACCACATTTCACAAAATTCTTTATACACTTTCGTTGATTTTCACAAAAGAAAAACCGAATAACGACATATTAAATGTTTGAAAATATTTTCTGAAAACGTCCAAATTTATCTCTCCGGAAATATTTTTCCTGCATATATATATTATATATATTGTGTGTGTTCTTAGCTACCTTGCGTTCTCGTGACAGTCTTGATGGTATACACAGACTTCATCGCGACACGAACGTGCGTATATCGATATTAGCAATGTCGCCATAGTTTTACACTTATCTTTTTCGTTGAAAATCATTAAAAATACCCTGAAAAAGAATTATAATGAAGTTTAGGTTTAGTTGAGTTACACTAGGCTGGTCAGTTAAAATTAATTTAAGTAACTTGTACTTCGCTATTTATAAACTTAACAAAAACATCCTTCGAACCCGCAGTTACGTTGGGTTAATTACTTTAATAGATATATGGATTTAAAGTCTATACCTCGTTCATGCGGAGATGCACGTCTGTGTGTGTGTGTGTGCGCGCGCGCGCGCGTCGGCAACTGGGCATAAATGAAAGTATGTGACAATCTCAGCTGTTGTGGGGTAATTTTGTGAGGTACTTTTAGTACCTCAGAACATTAAAATTGTATAAAAAATCTGGAAACAAAATTATTGTCGGAAAAAAAACTTTTGTCCTGATTAGGATACTTAAAGGCTGGTTTGGTTGGTTAGGTTAGGATAGTCTAGTCTAGATTCGCAAGTACCTCACTCTTTAATGCCTTAACATAAAATATCTTTCAAGCCCTCAGTTGCGTTCAATGGCACTTAGGTTATGTTAGGTTAATTAGCTTTTAGATATATGGATTTAAAAAGTCGGTATCTTACACACACACACACACACACACGCGTGTGTGTGTGTGTGTGTGTGTGTGTGTGTGTAAGGAGGAGCTCGTTAAAGAACATCTAATGTTAAAAATGTGAATTTTAATTTGTGTCATGCAACTTGAACTCAATATTTGAGTAATATTTGCAAAGTTCCTCACAAATCTGTTTTGAATGACTGTTGTCGAGTTTTCGCTTGAGAAGTTTGGTAACGAGGGCTCAAACTCGAAGGAAAGCTCGTCTTTTGCCACTTTTATCGACGGCTTTAACTTCATAATGAACGAATTAACGAGACGATGAAAGCCTCAACCTATCAAAACGCCCCAAATCTGAACTTTAAACTTGGTTCACCTCTGAACACAATCACTGTGCCCTCCGTCTGAGAAAATAAAGTGAGTGAGGTAGGAACGGGGGGGGGGGGCTTTAATTTGTTTCCCATTGAATTAAATCTTGGGTGATGATTCTTTTTTATGGCCTCTTCTTTTCCACCTTCTTTTCATTTGTCCTTTCGGGGGGAGTGAGTGAAATGTTTACCCATTTTGATGAATGAGTAAGTAGGTAAACTACGTCTTCATATTCTTCCACCTTGTAAGGCATCTACTGGGCAAACGGATTCCCTCGAATAATAGAATCTCTCACATTTCGAATGAACTCACCCCCCCCCCCCCCCTACACACACACACACCACCCCGAGTGAAAATAAAAACCTGAACAATTTTAAACTATTTTTTTTATTCATAATATAATATACTTTATATATTTACTATAAAATTACATTATTAAATTACATTATTAAATTACATTTTTAAATTACATTTTTATAATTAGTTATAACATAAGTTTTCATATATGACTGACGTCATTTATTACTTTTTCATTATATATATATATATATATATATTTTTTTTTTATGTTCCATATTTTTTATCATTTTGTAAATTAAAGCCAACATGTTACTCATTATTATTGTTGGTGAATAGAGAAATGGTTTGTTGATGTAATCTTTTGTAAATAATTCCAAGTTTCCAAATATTAATTTATTTTCTTATTTTTCACTTTTTTTTTTGTTTTTTGTTTTTTGTTTTTGTTAAATTTCTTTGCCAAGAAAATGAAGAAATATTTATTAAGCGATGATATTAAACTTTATTTACGTGGTTTTTTTTTTTTTTTCTTTGTTTTGTTTTAATACTAAGAGGAAAAGTTTTTCCCCAAATTGTTCGTAGATCCGTTTTTTCATTTTCTCTTCATCTTTTCTCATATTCTTGCTCTTCTTTATTATCTTTTCTCATCTTTTTGTTCTTTTTTATTATCTTTTCTCATCTTTTTGTTCTTTTTTTTACTCTCTCATTTTTTTGTTCTTTTTTATTAACTTTTCTCATCTTTTTGTTCTTTTTTATTATCTTTTCTCATCTTTTTGTTCTTCTTTATTATCTTTTCTCATCTTTTTGTTCTCTTTATTATCTTTTCTCATATTCTTGTTTTTCTTTATTATCTTTTCTCATATTCTTGCTCTTCTTTATTATCTTTTCTCATCTTTTTGTTCTTCTTTATTATCTTTTCTAATCTTTTTGTTCTTCTTCATTATCTTTTCTCCTCTTTTTCTTCTTCTTCTTGATCATCTACATTTTATCTCTTTCTTAATCTCATTTTATATCTTTTGCAGCACCTCGTATCTCCTTTTACTTCTTTGGATTTAGTTTTCGTAACGTTTTCTCTTTATTATTTTTGTTTTTTTTACTTTTTTTTGCGTTTTGTTTTCTCATTTTCAGTTCCTGTCACCGTTTTTGTATATTTTTATTTACATCTAAAAAATATGCTCGTTTCTTACCATTTTTTATTGCAATTTCTTCATTTACACTTTCTTGTTCTGCATTTTTCTCATCTAAGTTACTTTCCGGCCGTAACTCTTTCGTCTGTCTACTTCAGTAGATACAAATCTCTGATCGACGTTACCGAAATCAAGTTAAGAAAGACTTCGTACATCTGGTTTTTATCTGCATTAGTATTTTTGCAAAAATAATTAAAAAAATAAATCCTTATTCCTTAATTCCATTTTTTCTAAGATTTTAATTTAGCAGAAAGGTCCTGCTAGCTCCTGTTTTTTACTCTACACACACACACACACACACACACAACACACACACACACACACACACAGATATATTTATTTATTTATTTAGGTCTAACTGTTTTAATAATTTTGCATGATGGCTGCCTTCTCTCTGTCGACATTTTCACCTGAAACATTATTTAATATATATTTTGTGTGTGTGGTGTGTGTGTGTGTGTATGTATGTATGTATGTGTGTTTCGACTACATTCTCGACAGTATACTTTATAACGAAGAATTAATTAAATTTTAGTTAACGAGATTCAATTAATTGTTTAAATATAGAATTGGCAAGAGATTTATTTAATACAAACCTAAATGAATATTATTTACCGGTGACGGAAAATTAATTTAGCAATTTGTCGTACGATTTAATTATTCATTTATATAGATTTACAATTCATAACTTTGCAATTTTCTTTGAGAGTATTTCATACGGAGTGATCCAAAAATGTGTTCGATCACCATATATTAATATATATATATGTATATATATATTTCTCTGGGGAAATTAAATCCACTATAGTGGTTAGTCGTGTCATTTGCCATTGCTTATTCAGACTACAGTATGCGGATTTAATCTTCCCAGAAGAGTTCCTTGTTCCATGCACGGTCTGGGTGTGTGTGTGTATCATAGAATAGTCCGCTGAATTTTTTTGGAGTTCTATGCCATTATATACAGGGTGTACATAAAGTCAGGATCTATTTTTGTGACATAATTATTTTTTTCTATTTTTCTTTTCAGAAGCCCTTAGAATGAATACAGAAGAGCGTGTGGCAATAGTAATTTGGCGAATCGAGGGAAAGAAATACAATGACATCAGAGAGAAGTTTAGAAGGAGATTTCATAAGCCGGGGCCAATGGACAAGACAATACGAAAATTGGTGAAAATTTAAACGAACGGGATCTGTAAATGATGAAGCAAGATCAGGACGACCGTGTATGTCAGATCTTACCGCGAATGCAGTACGCGGAATTATCACTGAGGAGCCACGTACGTCCGTTCGTGCTGCATCACACAGACTCGGCCTCCCGACGTCATCTGTGCACAAAATTCTGAAAATTAATTTGCAGAAGAAAAGCTATCATTTGCAGGTTTTACATGATTTACATGAGGAAGATTTCCCTCGACGAAGTGCTGTGTGTGCTGATCTCGTAGAACAAATCTGGAGTGATAATTTAATGGACAACATTCTCTTTAGTGATGAAGCCACTTTCCATACGTGTGGAAAAGTAAATCGCCATAACTGTCGAATTTGGGCAGATGAAAGACCGAATGATTTCGTCCAAAACTGGGAAAGAGACTCACCTGAAGTTAATGTCTGGATGGGTTTAACAAAATCTAAGGTTTATGGTCCTTTTTTCTTTGCTGAAGCTACAGTTACGGGGCTTATTTATCTGGACATGTTGCAGCAATTCCTTGAACCTCAGCTGATTGGGGATAGGATTGTTAGTACCGTCGTCTATCAACATGAGGTGCTCCTTGTCACTATGCCAAAATTGTTCAGGATTATCTAAATGGACGTTTTCCAAATCGCTGGATCGGACGCGGAGGCAACAGACCTTGGCCAGCGAGATCACCAGATTTAACCTCTTTAGATTTCTTTGCATGGGGCTTTATCAAGTCGCACGTCTATCAGACAAAGATTACGAGTCTTGAAAACTTACGTACACGTATACGAACTGCTGCAGATAACATAACCCCGCAAATGCTGCGGAACGATTTGAGCTGTGCAGGGATACTGATGGGCGTCACGTCGAATCCTACTCTTAATTATTTAATAAATGTTACCACTTTATCATTTTATGATTGAATTCCATATAATTTTCAAGTGCTTCACAAAAACAGATCCTGACTTTATGTACACCCTGTGTATATATATATATATATAATATATATATATAATATATATATATAATATATATATATATATATATATATATATATATATAAAATATACAGTGTATATATAAAATGTCAGTCTTGTTACTTTGGAGTTGGTTTGGTGAAGGAAAGAATTGTTTCCTTGAGCTCTCCATCTCGCATAGCCAGGCACACCCCGCTCATCTAGGATTGTCCTAAGGCAGGTGTTTAGTCTTCATTTGAAGACATCCACACAAACATGTCGTATTTTTTAATTATGTTGATAATTGGTTAAACACTGTTGGTCCTCTGATGGCAAAACTATTTTCCTTCAATATTGAGTGTGTTCCTCGGTCTAGCCGTTAGTTTGGGAACATCACACATTTTGACTTTTCTACTTCCCAATGTTGTTTGGATGATTCTAGGGTTTAGTTGAGGTCAGGTCAGTCTGTTAATCCGTAGAAATTGGTCAAAACTTCAAGGTATTGGTAATAATTTAAATTTAAGAGAATCTGATGTAACTAGTGGGTATACAGATAGGTTCATATGACTGAAGACACCTTGGCTTAATAGAATCCGACCCACGAGTCGGTACATCACCTGAATGTCGAGAATGGTCACCCATCAAACTACTAAAAAACTCCAACATCGCTTAACATTGCTATTTACCTACCAGCAAGCATTAACAACAGCCACACGTTACTATCAAAAAACTAATCACTCAAGCAAAGGAACGCTGTTGGATAGATTGATTTCCCCAAGTTGGGGTCACGAATTCGTTAAAGAACTCAATTTTAGAACGATAGAAACAAATGAAAAGCAATTGAAAAGGGATTAAATCCATTAATGAAAACCCTAAAAATACAAATTATTAATTAATAATGAGTCATAATTGCCAGTGTCTGTTGCTCAGTGGGCAACACCGTTTCTCTATAAGCGAAATGAAGAAGCTGAGGTAGGGGGTTCGAATCCGGATGATGGTGGTTATAATAATACAGTAGTTAGAGCAATGAAGCGTTAGTTCGCCTGAGCGCTGTGCCAGGTTCTGGTCCTCCTGAATGGCTATATATTAACGGTACATGATTAGCATTAAGAGCCTACACTGTTTTATAATGTACTCAGACATTTGAGCTGTGGATATATATACTGTGTGTATATATATATATATATATATATAGGGTGAACCAAATGTAGGTGGACAGTAAATGATAACGTTTATTTGAGAATACATATTTAATTTTTTTGTATACTATAATACAAAATAAAATTTAAATAAATTTAGTTATAATATTTAATATAATAAAACACAAACACCATAGTTATAATGAACACCATAGTTATAATATAATATAACACAAACCGTATTCAACCTACTGTCCACCTACTTTTGGTTCACCGTGTATATTGGAATCACTTGATGTGGTTTCACTTTTAATGGTCGAAACTCTTCTTACATAAACCATTACTTTCCTTTACGAGTTTTACTTCCAATAACTTTGTTACATTCGCGTCCTAACAGTTTCTCCACCATTGATGACCTGGCCATCAGATACGTGAATGTTCCCAAATTCGTTGATATGACGTCAACAGGCGTGGATGAACCAGTGCTGGTCCTCTACGCGGATACCTTGAACAAAGAAGCTGAATACATCCTTACTCTGAAGACCTTCAATCCAACGAATAACAAACTGGAGAAGCCTCTCAGATTTCACCTTCTCCAGGCAACCGTTTTTAGTACGTCGAAAATTTTAATTAATTTAATTTTATTCGCTTTGTTTCATAGTAAACGCAACTTTATACTAAGCAAAAATTTTAATTGACAATTATAACGTCTTATTTATTCACTTGACAAAAAATATTATAAATATTACTCTCTCTCTCTCTCTCTCTCTCTCTCATATATATATATATATATATATATATATATATATGATGCAAACGCACAAGGAAAAAGAAAAACGATTCCAAGGCCTTTCGTGTATTCAGAAGTACACCTCGTCAGGGAATGAAATTCATCCCATATATATAATATATATATATGCGTGTGTGTAATATATTTTGCAAAATGAATAAATAAGAATGCATAATTATCAATAAAACGTAGTTTCCTTTGATTTTCTTTAATGATTTTTAAATTAATAATAATAATTAGTATTAATAATATTAATAGTAATATTATTTGTTCAGTGAAGTCAGTTCAGAAAACGTGACTGATAATTTACAAATTTTAAATATTTTAAACGTACCTGAAAGACCTCAGAACTGCCTCTCTACCTTTCACGGCCCAAACTCGCCTGCATTTCGGGCGGTTACAGTTAAAATTTCTATTTGTTTGGCGGATAAGCTACAATTACAGATAAACCTTTTTAAATTGCGAATACCCACGGGGTAACAATTTATTTGGAAGTGATTTCGATTATGTAATGGGGGGAGGGGGAACGTTTTTTAAATTTTTGTGATAGAGCTAAGTAAAGAATACGTTATCGTACATTTTTCCTTATACAGAGAGTTAACGAAAGTAAATAGACACAAAGATGATTGTCCTCAAGAACAAATGGCAAAGCTCATCAATGGAATGCCAGAACGTGCGTCAGCTTTACGTAATGGAAAGGGGGAAGTAACACGATTCTAAATATATTCACTCAATAAATATGCTATTATTTATTAACTTTTATTATCAAATAAAAAATTATGGAAAAATTGAAGGTGTCTGTTTACTTTTGTCAGCCCTCTGTATATAATACCCGCCAAAGAGCCGGATTTGCCCGAAAACACTCGCGGGTACGAGTAAGATTTTTATTTGTTAGGCCGGTAGCGATGGTTACGGTTAAGCTTCTTTCGAATTCGGGTACCCGTGAGCTCGGTTACGAGAGGAAATTTTGCAGCCGATGTGGGATAGTGTAGAGCAGTGATTCTTAAACTTTTTTGCCTCGTGTTCCCCCTACGAGTTGACTTCTGACCTATCGCCCCCCTTGATGATCAAATGCATTGACTAATATGAGTAATGGGATGGACGGTACTGGCGCTTTTCACTTACAATACCAGCGATTGTTCATTGACCCCCCCTGAAATATTCTCGCGCCCCCCCAGTTTAAGAACACACTGGTGTAGACCAGCGGTTCCGAAAGTGGGACCTACCTTGAATTAGGCTTGGGTCTTTCCCCCAAGAAAATAGGTAGTGGGACGTAAGTTACTCATTTATTTTAACTAGAAACTTATGTTTATAATAGTAAACTTATAGAGTAACAACAACAATAACAACAATAATAATTAATAAATTAATTGCACCTTCATTAATTATTGTTGTACGCAATGATAATAATTGAATAAAGATGATTCATATTTATTACTCTGAAGTCTTAAAATTCTAATTTTAATACTTAAAATTTAAGTATTAAAAAAATTAAAGGGTTCCATAAAATTTATTCATACGTCAAAGGGGGAGAAGGGTCCTTGGGAGAAAAACGTTTGGGAGTCACTGGTATAGATTGGATAGAAAGTGAAGTTTCAAACGGAGGAAAGGTAAATGATAGTAAGAAATTCTACCTGTACATATATTTACTGTAGTGAAAAGTTCTTTTATAAGATGAATTGTAGGTTAGTCAAAAGCTAAAGCATTTATCCAAAGTGTAATGTTAATCTATAGATGTTAATATTTACAAACGATAAAAAAAATTTGGGTAACTTTTTGACCAGTTACCACTGAGAATTTGAAGAAATTAATCGAAGCCTCCAGAACGGACAAGCTGAGAGATCGAATGTCGCAATATGTGTAGCCTAACCTAACCTTCCCCAACCCAGCCTAACCTAAACTGATGAACTATTTTATTTTTAGCAACGTTCGAGCTAGGGTATGGTTAATTAATCGTTTATAGGAAAAAGTGATGAATGATGAAATTTTCTAATTGATCAATGATTAACTGATTACAATGATTAAAAATTAAATACTTCTGAAAAGAGTAAGAAAGAGCTTTATTGTTTCTGTTGCGTGAGATAAGACCGAAGAAAACATTTTGCTCAAACATTTGGTTTGCTTTAGTTCAAGAAATCAGGCATGGGCGGATTAGACAGTTTATGCATGCAAAAAGGTGCCAAATTCAAATGATACATTACAAAATTTAAGGTAAAATGCTGCTGAAATTATGAGGAAAATTAATCATTTCCCATAATTTTCTAAAAATATTTTTTTGATTAATTAATGATTAAATTCGAAACAATGATTAACTGATTAATCATAACCATGCCCTAGTTCGATCACTCAGCCTATCACTTTTGGAGAACTTGGCAAGGTGTTCAAGTAATTATCAATAACTTTTTCCTTTTTCTTTATTAGAAAGGCTGCATCATCAAGAAAGTGAGAAACGCATTGTACGGAAGTGGATGTGAAGTAATTGGTGGTTTGTACTACCCCATAAAACTGATGTACTCTTATCGCTTCCCGAACTCTATACACAGAACTGTTTTTTATTATGGTTCGCTTCCTTGGATAGAATTTCCGCTTCCGTCCGGGTCCCCGGCGAATAACTACTCGTTGTACATCAGCATAACGGCTGTAGATAGTAAAGGGTTAGTGAGCACCCTTAATGAGGAAGACGAATTAAGAGTGGAACCTCGATACAAAACCACTGAGGGCACGTACTCCATATTCCTCGATATATGTACCCTGACCTCGGATAATCCAGCCATTGAACTTCAACACATACGAACCCTCGCTTGGGAGTTAAATATTCTACCCTTGAATGTGGTCATTCAAATCTTGGACAACATCCTCGCTCTCGTATTCTACAGAGACGAATGTGAGAATATCATTCGGAGGCAATCATTAATTTACTCGGTGGAATCCTTCGGTTTTCGTGTAACGGCCGATAAGCCGAACAGTGAAGATTTGAAACGTTCTTTTAAGCAGAAATTCCTCACTTATTTAGAGAATTGGGTCGATGATAAGGACTTGTTTGTCAATCCAACTTATTAAAGTCCTGCGCCAGGGACCAAATCGCCATCAAAGCATCCCAAATTCCCTCCAGGGACGAGATCGAAGTGTTGATGATCATCACAACTTTAACCGTGATAGTGGACGCTCCTGAACACATTTCGTGGTTGACATTCCAGAAGGTTGTCAACACGATGGTAGACGCAAAGAAACATCACATGTGGTTTTGGGATTTGCAGTCAGGAATTAGAAGCGAGGTATGCTCTAGTTTATATTTATATATATATATATATATATATATATATATTATATATATATATATATATATATATATATTAATTATTTCCTCTTTACTCATACATTCTCTTGGTAGTTCCTAGTTCCATGAAGTATAGATGACAGCAGACATCTTCTTTAAACGTGTATATATATATATATATATATATATATATATATATATATATATATATATATAATATATATATATATGCACCTCGGTGGTGTAGCGGTTAGCGTCGCTGACTACGAATCCATCGGCCCCGAGATCGAGACCCAGTGACGGCAGCCGGCGCGCAGCAAAACCCAGGTGTTCATCTTTCCACACAATAAAAAAAATTTGGCTGGTAGGTAATGGGTACTCTGGTTAGCCTAGCGGTTAAGACGCTGGGCTGCTGGTGGGGCGTGGTTCGGATTCCACGTTAAACTGTATGTCTAAGGTGGAGTAACAAGCTTGACTTTCGTCAGAATGAACAATTCGGGCGGAAACCGAAACCAAGGTTAACCAAACCAAGGTAAACTGTATATATATACGTACGGAAAATACTCGAGGGTTGTGTCCCTAACTTTATAAATGAAATAAACACACTGGAATGAGAGAAGAGGCAGATTTTGTAGTCCCAGCTGCGATGAGACAGAGGCCCATGAAAACGAGAATGGAAAATACCCTCGGAATACGAGGCCCAAAACTTTTTAATGTACTGCCAGGGGCGGACTAACAGCAACCTGGGCCCTCGGGCATAATGAGGTCCTGGGCCCCTTGAAATCCGATTTTTTTCATATTACAGTTCGATTAGACACTTGACCCAATTGAGAAAACACACTCTGTTTTATGATGACTTCGGGCCAGGGCCAGGCTCTCGGTCCATGCCCGATTGCCCTGCCGCTTAATCCACCCCTATGTACTGCCCTAAGAACTGAGGAACCTCCACTATATCAACCTGAATAATTTCAAGAACCAGCTGGACAAGTTTTTGTGCAAAGTTCCTGACCAGCCATACGTGACTGGCTACGACGGCAGGAGGAGATCGGAAAGCAATTCCTTCCTCCACCAAGTCTTACAAATGTGGCGAGATGCTGTAGAGGGGTCGACCGCAGGTCGATCGTGAACCGTCATTCAAAAAACCGTCATGAGGGTTTAACTTTTACCATTACCAAACCTTTTATTTATGCAAACCATGTGTCAAATGCAATAACAAATGTTAATGGCCATTATTGAAAGTATTATATAAAATGTATAAAATATAGTTTTGTTGGCATTATTTGTGGGAATTGTACAGTATTTTTTCGCTGTAAAAACAAACTAAGTCCGAAGAAAGAAATGGCTGTTGAAAACGTGAGGAAAAGAGAGGTACTGTATTATTAATAATTATATATTACTTATTTTATTACCGATAGCTATTTTAATGAATTAAAATGTAGTATTTACTAGTTCCTTTAGTTCAACAAAGACTGTAATTAAAACAATGAGATTTTATTTCTGAAATAGTTTGCATAAATTCCCAAAATATATTATCAAGCAAAATATTGTAAATTGCAATTAGCTTTTGTTATTTACGATGGCTAATTGAGAAGGGCAAAAAAAGGCCTTTTCACTTGCATGTATATTATATTAAAGGAAACGTTTTGTTTTGCTTTATACAATAAAAAATTGGTTTATATAGAAAATAAATATTGAATTTCAATAAATTACTTTTTATATGTAGTGAAAACAAATTAATATTATGTTTGTATAGTTTAAATATACAAGTCTTCAATTAAATTTAGGCCTAGAGGCCACAGCACTGCCGTAATAACTTTTTTCAGCTTCTCAAACAAAAAATATGAGTAAATTTGTTAAATGCCTTTAAAAAAATAGAGAATATATCCAGCTAGGGTGGCCAGACGTCCGGCTTTAGGCGGACAGTCCGCCTTTTGAGCACTCTGTCCTTAGGGTGGCCATTTCCAAATTTCAAAAAAGAGGACACTACGTATGTGGCCGTACGTTAACATATATATATATGTTAACGTACAGCCACATACGCAGTGTCCTTCTTTTTAAATGGCCACCCTATATCCAGCATACCAGTAAATTTAGAAAAGATCTTGTATTAATTAATGTTGGGCCTACGCCCTAGCGCACAGGTTCTTGGGCTATAGCGTTTGTGCCAAAATTTAACTTATTTGGCAAAATTGTGTTTGTTTATATAGTTTCGTTTGAGCCAAATGAAAGAGACGTCCTCTTTACATCTACGTTAGGTTAGGTTAGGTTAGGTTAGTTGAACTCTCAGGAAGATTTGTAGAGCTTAAAATACTTAGTGCAATGAAAAGGTCCGTTTTAACTCAAACGAAATGATGGAGAATGAAAAATTTGGCGCAGACGCTATACCACAGTTTCTGTAACTCTACCAAAATTTAATACCCTCACTTTTCCCCTCCCTCCCTTCCTCTCCCCGAAGGTTTTCGTAAGGAGGCCGACATTATTTTACTGAAATGAACTTAAAATCACTATTTTTAATCTCTCGAATGTAAATTAAAATTTAAAAAGTAAATCGTATAACCAGAGTATGGGTTTATTCCCGATTATTCATCTAAACTACGTCTGCAGTGGAATCTGGACCGAGGTTTGCCTCTTTGTGATCCCTGTCGTAGAAGCCATCTAACGTTTTCAGCTCTCACCTAAGTTTTTAATCGTTAGGAACAATCGGAAACAGGAACGTACTCCATATTTAAAAGTTTGGGCTTTGTTCGATAACTTTTAAGTTTATATTTAAGTAAAATTACGTTTAAATATCAATTCGGAAAAAAACAACCTATTTTTGAGGGGTCAGTTTTTTTAACTTGAAAATATACAGGGTGGCGCAAAAGTCGCGCATCATAGGAATTTTCAGTGTTGACTATAATATATATTTTTTTTTCCTTTTAGGTAGGGGATGGCTGCGAAATTAACAATAGACGAGAGGGTGAGCTTGGTTTTAATGCACGGAATACCAGGTACTACAAACCGATGAATCGGTACAGAATTTAAATTCTGTACCGATTCATCGATTTGTAGTATCTGGTATTCCATACATTAAAACCAAGCTCACCCTCTCGTCTATTGTTAATTTCGCAGCAATTCCCTACCTAAAAGAAAAAAAATATAGGATCACCTGAAGATCAGGGCCCCCAGCCTTCGTTAGTTGGCCTTATAAGGCTAACTAACGAAAATATCACGACTTAACCAATCGTTAGGTCAACTGTACGCCCTTGACGATTGGTTAGGTTACTTAAGTCGTGATATTTTCGTTAGTTAGCCTTATAAGCCTAACTAAAGAAGGCGGGGGCCCTGATTTTCAGGCGATCCAAAATATATTATAGTCAACACTGAAAATTCCTATGATGCGCGACTTTTGCGCCACCCTGTATATATTTGAAAGACTCGAGTATCATCCATTAATTTGATAGTTTAAAAAACAATCATGACTTTATTTAGATTTTTAATGAAAGAATTTATTTTACAAATAACTAATTAAAAAATATAATTGGACCTAGTATGTTTCATGGACTGCTCTCGATTTTTCTGCGAAATTGCAAACAAGGGCAGTCGATGACCCTGATTTTGTTTCTGCAATAGGTTTTCTTGAGAAACCTAACCTAACCTGACCTAACCTAACCTAACCGAGTTTCTTAACTATTGTTTTTTTGCAAGATATCGCACTAATTCTTGTCATTTTTTGTGAATTTGTATGGCGTAAGCGCCACACCAACTCGGACTTATTCAAAAAGATGTTGGAGTGTATTGCGTCGTTTCAGTAAATAAATTTCTTCAATATCCAATAACATTTTTCTTTATCATTTCTCAAGAAAACCGATTGCAGAAACAAAATCAGGGTCATCGACTGCCCTCGTTTGCAATTTCGTAGGAAAATCGAGAGCAGTCCATGAAACATACTGGTCCCATATAATTTTCAATTCTTGCAATTAATATTAAATTTGTGTATTTAAAAAGAAATTTTCTTTTAATTAAGCAAATAATACAATTTCTCCAATACTTTTTGTTAACTTCTTTTATACACAGTCAATTAGTATATAATGTACTTGCTATTATATTTTATCCTATTTTTTTAGGTGGTTGTTCTTTGCTTTTCAGATAGCGGAAAACTATTTTACTTTGACGTCGTCCTTGTTGAACAAAGAATACGAGATTTACGACTGTTCGTCCGTACCGAATTCCATGATCAACACCATCATAGACGCTTTTTTCGATATAATGATGAAAGAAGTGACTTCCAGGTTCCTCGAAGAAGAACCTCTGAGTTACCTCTCAAGTTACTTGAGATTCGATGGTTACTTGGCAAAATCTGAAAACTTGAACGTCTGGAGCAACCAACTGCCTTTTTACTTTGTGGATAAAATTATTGACATGCCGGGCATTCACACCATTATGGGTCTTCTTCACCAGCAAACGCCTTATCCAAACTCTTCAGTGGGGATCAACACCTGCGTCTTGAATTTAAAGCTCTCGTGGAGGAGCGTCATGGGGAAAAAGCTAAAGGTAGCACGGGGTGGTCGTACCATTATTTAAGCTGTAATTGTATTAACAGTAAATTCTCAAATCCGCTTACCATAATACACACACACACATGTGTGTATGTATATATATATATATATATATATATATATATATATATATATATATATATATATATATATATATATATGTGTGTGTGTGTATATATATATACACACAGTATATATATATATATATATATATATATATATATATATATATATATATTATATATAATATGCGAGCCTCAATCCCATTGAATCGGGTTAACTTAAATGTAAAACAAACAACGTAATGCATTTCGCGTTGCCAGATGGCGTTCCCAGAAAGGCTTTATTTCTCTTGCGCCCAATGTCAATAATGTCCAATTCGCTTCATATACAGATTTAAATTAATTTGACCAATTAAACTTGTTTTCACGTCATTTCTCCTTTCCTTTTCTTTATATAAGAAAGTGTGTGTGTGTGTGTATATATATATATGGCTTTTAATTTCCAAACGAAAAAACAAAGCTTTTCGCCTTTTTACTTCTCCTTAGAATTTCTTTTGAAATGAAGCAACAAACACAGGTTTCCTTTCCACAATAAAAACATCAAAATTAAACTTTTTTTTTTTATCTCTTTTTCTGAAGGTGTTTCTTCCACGATCGTTTATTGCAACGAAAGACAATTACGATTTTCGGAAAAAGGGAACTTTGAACTATGAGCATTTGAGCGTGCACGGCTTCGATGTGGGGAAAGCAGACCTTCACAAGACGCTGTTCATTACTTTCCAAACAACGAGAATTGATACTCCGGTGTCGACTGTAATTATGATTTGGTAAGGAAGAGGCCCGAGTTGAGAATATGTTCCCGTGTTTTCTTTTCAATTTTAGACGTCACAATTATGAACTTTAAGGGCTGGAATTTTTAATGACCTGATCTACTTAAAAATTCTCTCTCTCTCTCTCTCTCTCTCTCTCTCTCTCTCTCTCTCAAAAAACTAAAGAAAAAATGCATGGCATGGGTTAAGTGAGGTAAAGTTGCGTTTCTGCCGTCCCTATTTTTTGTTCTTTGTTTTCTCCTGGGTGGGTGGATGCATGCGAGGGGTGAGGGCACAGTGTAGAAAATCTGATTTCCTTTCGTGGTTCCTGCTTCAACCCCTTTCCTGTAGAAGCACTTCAGCACCTTGCTAGCGTGATGGCTTTGTGCTCACATGGGTGTAGACACGGAGAGTTGCTTAATCCTTTTGGGGCTAACGTGGAGTGGGCCATTGGGGGTCTTCGTGGGTATGAAATCAAAACGTATGTTCGAGGTTTTTGTAACTATACCAAGCGGTTGATGTACGATTAGCACAATTACAGGGTGTTCCAAAATTGTTCCCCTATTTCCTACGTAAATTAAAGGAAATAGGAAAGATAATTTAGGAACACCCTGTATATTGTGAGTTTATACGACTATGCTCTCTAGTGTACGATTTTTATGTGTGTGTAACGTAATTGTCGAGCTAGTTTATATATTCTTCTCTTCCCTGTACAATTTCTTTGGCTCCTTTTCCAGGGTCAAAGTATTTTTAACCTTTTTCCGTACCTACCTCTGGACGGAAGGGTGCGGAAGGTGGGGAAACAGACTTACGCTCTTGTATCCAGTTTTGCATTACTGTTGCTAAAATAGTTAAAAAAAAGTAACTAATTTAGTAACAGGAACCCTCCCCGAGTGGACAGAAAGGTCTTTGAGGTTTCCTCTTACACATGTAACTCCTTGTCTCTCTCTCTCTCTCTCTCTCTCTCTCTCTCTCTGCCCCCCCCCCCCCATTCAGATTATAATTGTTTACCATTCATTGCAAAATGTTTTGAAGTTTTTAATTACTGAAATTATTATTATTTTTTTTTTTTTTCATCGTTTAGATTTTAGTTTGTAAACATCAAATCTTTTGTTTCTAACTTAATTTTATACGTTAATATATCTGTATAATCTGGAGAGGAGCGGAGAATAATCATTTGATTGGTGGTTATACTGTAAATGCATTCGATATAATGCAAATGGAGATTGGAGTTACATATCTTAATGCATTCACAATACTTGTACAGTTTCATCTCTCTCTCTCTCTCTTTCTCTCTATATATATATATATATATATATATATAGTGTATACGATGTTTTGTATAAGCTAAACTGGAGATTTGAAGTGTAGTTACTCGTTGAACTGTTGTTGAATAGAATATAGACTTTAATTTATACTTCCATAAGAACTATATTACCTTAAAATTCATACATAACCAGTTATGTATGCATTATAAACTTTATAAGAGCGTAAACCTTGTACTAAAATTATTGAAATGTAAGTCTTACTGAAGAAGAACTTAAGGTTGATTATACTACGATCATCCGTTACCATTTTATACCTCATCATGCACTCACGATTTGCACTTTGCTTTGGACACTTAATTTTGAGCCTTCCGTCGCTAGACTTAAAGTCGAAATTGGAGTATTAGCATCTTCTCGCAGGCCTGATCCTCTGCTCAGCCCTTGATTACAAACTAGGTGAGCAAAGTTTCAGGTGTGTGGGAGGAGAAGCATCACCGACGAAAGAAGTCAACGAAAGAGATGCAGAGCCTGCAGCGACCATCCACGCATGCAGCATTTTATTACAGTGTTAAAGTCGTCTACATTCTGTCAATAGTTTTAATTCGGCATCGTTTATACTTCGTTTGTGCAATGCCATTTTCTTATAACTTGCCTCGCACGAGCACCACTGCCTGGCACACGCATAATCCCTCATCCTGTCGTCTTCCTTCACCACCTTCTTCTGACCGATAACTTTAACGAAAAGGAGCAAAATCACCATCATCACAATTAAAATTTAACATAAATTATAATTAATTAAAAAAAAATTTATAAATCGGTTAAATTATATAATTTACCTTGTATTAATTATATCTTAATAATAATAAGGATACTAATAATTACTATTACTATTATTCTAAGCCTTTTTTTTCATAATTTCTTTCATAATTATTTTAATTAAAGATGGCGTCAGTCATTAAGTTTTAATCTAATTATAACTGTAGAATTTCCTGCAGATTCCAATTAAAATAATGGGGGTAAAAAAAGTTTCATTAAAGAGGGTTTCTGTGGGAAGAGGGTTGTTTTATTGGAACGTTTTAGTTTGGGTTCGTTGTTTTGTTGTTGTTGTTGTTGTAATTATTTGTTAAAAATTGTTGTACTATATATATATATATATATATATATATATATATATATATATATATATTAGTCGGAGGTTTAAAATGCATGTTAACATTTTAAAAGTTAAAAATTTAATAAAAAATAGCAAAAGGGGAAAAATTCTAAAATTGGAATATTTGGTGGACACATCTGGTCTCATGGGAGGTCCCATCCTTCTTTTGACTTCTTGACTCTTTAGAACTCATCATTGTTGAGTTAGCCTCTTTGAGTTCGTTTTAGATATGATAACGACTCTTTGAGCGCGTCTCCGAAGTGAATGAGTTCGCTGAAAGAATGTTTAATCCTTGTTGAGTTCGAGGTTTGTTTTTACAACGAAGAAATTATTTGCCTCAAAGTGATACGTAATACGCTACTTTTGCACGAGTTCAGCAAGAAGAAAAATTCAAAACTACGTTTACATTAAAACATCAATTAAAAAAAAATCTCAACATTCGCCTTTGCCGAGTTCATGATGACGGAGTTTAGAAAAATGAAGTAAATCCAGAGTATTCGAAGAATGTATTTATTTTATCTGTATTTTTAAAAAAAAGGCTAAAAAAATGCAACAAAAATGACTTCGGAAAGTTTTTTTTTCTTTAAAAGAGATGAGTTCACCATCAAGAGTGAGTTCGGGAATAGAGAGAGAGTCGTTCTGGCTGAGTTTTAGCCTCCTGAACTTTTGCTTCATCTTGTTATGAGTGATTGAGCAAGGCTTCAGGGGGTTTTGAACTCAGTCCAAACTCTCCAGGTGCCGACGCCATCCTCGTGGATGTAGCAAATACACACACACACACACACACACCACTTTATTTATTACAAATCTTTAACAATTTCTTTTTGAAATAGTCAAACTTTGCTTTATTTTAAACAACTGCGTTTTTATTATTAATAATACAATTGTTCTTTGCGTTTCATTTTAAATTCAGTGCTATTTTTTGTTAATTAATAAATAATTTATTTGAAAATTTAAATAAAATTTATTGTCCCCCCCCAAATTATATATATATAATTTTTTTTTTACATCCATTTTTGGGCGCGTAAATAAAAATATTAAAACGTTCTTTTTTGTCGGACGAGGAAATGGACTGTAATTAGGGAAAAAATTCAAAACTATTCAAATATATATAATTTTCATCAAGGCAGTTTAAAAAGGGAAGAAGAGATGAGTGTGTGTGTATATATATATATATATATATATGAGGCAAGGAAAAAGAAAAACTGATTCCAAGGCCTTTCGTGTATTCATCAGTACACCTCGTCAGGGAATTCCCTGACGAGGTGGACTGCTGAATCCATGAAAAGTCTTGGAATAACTTGTTTTTTCCGTGGGTTTGCATCATTCATTCATTTCACGTGTTTAAGTGTGAAATTTATCCTCTATATATATATATACGTTAAACTCTAGGTCTAACTAAGGTGGAGTGACAAGCTTGACCTTCGTCAGAATGAACAATTCGAGCGGAAGCAAAACCTTGGTTAACCAAGTCAAATATATATATATGGGATGAATGTTCGTAGGTTCTTTTTCCTTGTGGGTTTGCAGCATATATATGTATATATATTCATTCTGGCCAAATTATTGGAATCTCCAGTCAAATATCTCCTTTTTTTTTAATTTAGGGCAACTCATTCTACTTATAAAGAAGTAATTGGGTAAAAATAAAAAAATAAAAAATAAAAAAAGAAGTCTTTTAAGAAATTTCATCAAATAATCCTACTCCATTTTTAGTACTTTCTTACTTGTCCTTCAGTACATTTGGGCACAATTTCATTACACTCGAGGCGATGATAATCGGAGCTTCTCAGACATAAATTCGAAATAAATCCCATTTCATTAGTTTTTACCTTCCCATTTATTTTCATTATTATTATTATTTATAATAATTAATAATTAATAATAATCTATACTATAATAAGAGAGCCGTCCGTCCGTCCGTCCGTCCGTCACACTTTCAGAAATTGTGAGAAAAAATTGAGAAAAAAATTCAGAAATTGTATTACGGGCGGCGATGTGAAGCTCAAGATTTTAATGACTGTTCTTTTCTGTAGTTTAGCCTGTCTGTTTGTGAAATTTATCCCGGACAGTAATGGGGGAAGGGTGGGGGTGGGGGTAATGGGGGATGGGTGGGGTAATGGGGAGGGGTGGGGGTAATGGGGGAGGGGGTTAGCCCCCAAGTTGTATGAATGGGGGTGAGGAGGTTTTGGGAGATACCAGATTCAGAAATGTTGACACAATGTGAAACTCAAAATTTTCACGGCTGCGTTCTTTTCTGTAGTTTAGCCTGTCTAACCGTCAGCGAAGCGACGGGAACTGTACTAATAATAATAATAATAATAATAATAATAATAATAATATTGCCATAAATTTTCTATGGGGTTTTATATCACTCTGCGGAGTTACACCACCATTGAAGTAACAGGATCGGATTCTCGGGAAGATAAGACTTTCTCGTCATATTGAAACTACTTAAGCTGAAGCTGGAATATAAAATTATTAGATAAAAAACCTGTAAAAAAAGATAATTTATTTTATTTTTACGTATTCATTTCTTAATGATGAATTAATTGCTTTTCACGTTTCACTGGTGATTCCAATAAATTGGCCAGGGGGTTTTATATATATACAGGGTGGCCCATAAGTCGAAATAGGTTATAATTAAAGCGAAAATCCACCCCGCGGATTTAAATTTTTATTAAAAAAAAAAAAAATTACTAAATTTATTCAAAATCAATAAATATATTTCTGAATTTATTGTACTTATTTTTATTTTTTTATTTTAACCTTAAGTATAACCGACTGAAACTTATGGGCCACCCTGTATATATGTATATATATATATATATATATATATATATATATATATATATATATATAGCCAGCAATGTCTGCAATGCAAAGTAACGACACGAATGACGAAATGATTATGCAAACGGAAAAGCATTCCAGATGATGGTGGTGAACGATGTCCAGAAGCCTCGTCAGTGAGTTGAAAACTCTATACACTTCGGAATGATGCTGCGAGCTGCTCGAACCCTAAATGGGTAAAAAAAAAAAACTGAAACCTTTTATTCAAACTTCGACGTAACCTACGAACACTAATTACATATAATTTCCCGTTAGTCTTTCTTTTGTATTACATATATTGTTCCTTTTATACATAGGCTCTTCTTCCCCACTCATTTTTGGTTTTGTTATTCATAACTTTGCCATTTCTACGTTGTCACCGTCAACGAACATTTTCCTGGAGGAGGTAAAGAGCTTTTCTGGCATCTTTATCCATTTCCTCACCACCTGAGACTTGCTCTTTACCTTAGTTAATTGAATAGGTGAGCAACGTTTCAGGTGTGTGAGGATTGGACCGAAACGTCAGCCTCAAAACGGCGATCGAAATGTCATCGTTGAAATGTTGTAGAAAATAACAAATATTCTAATTTAAGGGATTATCGTCGCATTAAACGCTATTTAGATTTAGCTTTTATAAAATTAACACCTTAATGACTCATACGAGGTGTGTTCAAAAAGTTCCCGAACTGGTTATGCTGCGCGGGCATCACATGACGCGCATGCGCGTCATGTGATGCAGGTTGTAGTGTGACTCAGCCTGTGTCCAAATACGGTTACCGCTTGTTGATATCTATTTAGTTCTCTCAATATTTACTGTTCTGTGAAATCATTTTGTGTTTTGTTGCATTTTGTGCATTTGAATAATGGCTACTATCGCGCACTTCCATTGCGATGACTGCTGTTTTTTTCAACGTCATACCCGTACACCCATGTCTCGTCACCCGTAACGATGTTTGAGAAAATTTTCTTCAAGATTGGCACGTTGAAGGAGGTCTTGAGACGTAACAACACGTTGCTATTTCTGCTCGGCAGTCAAGAGTCGTGGCACAAATTTGGCTGACACACGGCACATCCCCAAATTCTTCCTGAATATCATGTGACATGAGCCTATCGAAATGCCCATTTCGTCTGCGACTTCCCTGACTGTCAGTCTATGGTTCCCTCGAGTCATTTCATGAACACAAGCAACAGTATCATCAGTTCTTGAAGTGGAAGGTCGTCCCACCCTTGCATCGTCCTCCGTCGACGTTCGGCCTTCCTTAAAGCGCTTGTGCCACTCAAAAGTGGTTGTCCGACTTAAGGGTCATTGCCAAATGCTGTGTTCAGCATGGCATGGGTTTCAGAAGCAGTCTTGCCCAGTTTAATGCAAAATGTTTTGCACACACGTTGTTCTTCAACAGTAGCCATTATTCAAATGCACAAAATGCGACAAAACACACAAAATGACTTCACAAAACAGTAAATATCGAGAGAACAAAATATGATATTAACAAGCGCAACCGTCTTTGAACACAGACTGAGTCACACTACAACATGCATTATATGACGCCCATGCGCGTCATGTGATGCGCACGCAGCATAACCAGTTCGGGAACTTTTTTAATACACCTCGTGTATATATGTTAGTCAAAGTGTGTAATCAGCCATTTCGCGTAATGGCTGAAACTTTTAGTAATTTCGCGAAATGGCTGTTTCACTTGGTCATTTCGTGAAATAACTAAAATCTTCAACCATTACGCGAAATGGCTGAAATTCCACCTTGGTCATTTCGTGAAATGGCTAAAATGACTTTTGTCATGAATTCATAGAAATAACAAACATCACAATAAAATTGGAAACCTTTATTTAACTAAGTAAATCTGCTAAAACATACATACATATGCACCACAACATTACGCACATCACCCCCCTATTCAACACCACCCACCAATAATACAACAACAACAGTGGTATCACGGGCCGCAACCCCAATACTCCCAAATGCAGCGGCCAACCAATAACACCAAACAGGAACCGACATCGACCAGGAAACGACCAGCATTTAAGAAAATCGAACACGAAGATTAGAAGAAACCCGGTAAATGTATTATACACAAATATACAAGGCCTCTATACGGACCATGCAGACTGCAAATTACAATACTTGCAAAATTTAGCTACGGAAACAGGCATAGATATCATAGGCCTAAGGGAAACACACTTACATAAGTGCGAAAAAGGCTGTGAAAACTGCATCGAGAATACTGAAATAGCATTGCTGGCCTACAACATATACAGAGCAGATAGAGTGGCTAGACGAGGAGGAGGGTGTTGTATCTACGTGAAAAACACTTACACATGTGAAGTGAGGGTAAAGAAATCAAACAGCACAGTTGAAGTTATTATATTAGAAGTAAAAGAACTGAACCTAACCATTATGAACATCTACAGACCACCAAACACCACAAAAAGTGAATTCCAATTTGCTACAAATGAAATAGAAAACATATTAAAATTACTTGAAACTCCAGCAGCAAATATTCTAATTTTCGGAGATTTTAATTTCCCATTCATATCATGGAAGAAAAATGACGAAGTTATATATGTTGAGAAGTTTCATGGCAACATTACTAAAGATGACAGAACCCAAGCAACAATGCTATTAGATATTATGGAACATTACGCCCTTACCGAGGAAATCTGTGAAGCCACGAGAAAGGAGAACGTTTTGGATTTAATGTGGACAAATAACAACGAGATAATAATAAATAAAAAAGTAACGCGCACAAAGTTCTCTGACCATAACCTCATCGATATACAATTGAAGTTAGCACCCAGAGGTCCGAAAACGCATCCCAGAGAGGCAGATGGAATATTTGAAGGCTTAAACATAAATTCAAAGAAAGTAAATTGGGAAAACGTAAATAAAGATTTAAAGGAGGTAAATTGGGAATTGCTACTACACGAGAAGACTCCACAAGAAATACTATGTATAATAGAGACGGAAACCAAACCTATAATACTGAAACATATTCCAGAGAGACAGGAAAGAAAACGTAGCAAGCTCGAGAGGAAAATCAGGACTCTATTCAGGCAACGAAGACAAACCGTAAAACATCTCCACAGATGCAGAACTGATGCAAAGAGACTCAAACTAGAGAGGAAACTTGGCGAAATAGAAATGGACCTAAAGCAAACATTCATACATAAGACAAACGAGGAGGAAAGCAAGGTAGCAGAAAACATAAAAAGTAACCCAAAATACTTCTACACTTTTGCGAAAAGGAAAATGCAGTGTAAAGAGAGTATTGGACCGTTGATAGACGGGGAGGCCGAATACACAAATGACCCGAAAGAAATAAGTGAACTGCTTAGGGAACAATTTAAATCTGTGTTTAGCACCCCTAAGTCCGAGATGGAAGTGGAAAACCCAGACGAGTTTTTCGACATTGAAACAGATCAACCAAGAACAAATCCCGGCACAAACCTATTAATGGACTTCGAGTTCACGGAAGGAGATGTAATTACGGCCTTATCACAGATGCGAGACAATTCAGCGCCAGGGCCAGACACATGGAGTGCCACATTTCTGAAGAAATGCAGAGAGAGTATTGCAAAACCGCTATACTTACTATGGAGGAAATCACTCGACACAGGACAAATTCCACTCCCCTTAAAGAACGCTAATATTGCCCCCCTATTTAAAGGTGGTAACAGAGCAATGCCCAAAAATTATCGGCCAGTGGCTCTCACCTTACACCTTATAAAGCGTTTTGAACGCATAATTAGAGCCAAAATTACCTACTACCTACAAAAAAAAGACATACAACCCAAATCAACATGGCTTCAGGGCGGGTAGATCATGCCTGTCACAGCTACTAGACCACCAGGAGAAAATATTAGGAACATTGTGTCGAGGACAAAACATTGCTGTAATATATACTGATTTTGCTAAAGCCTTCGATAAATGTGACCATGGAATCATAGCACACAAACTTAAGGATACAGGAATTACTGGAAAGCTAGGAAGGTGGATATTTAATTTCTTGACGCAAAGAACGCAAAGAACGCAAAGAGTGGTGGTAAACGGAGTTAAATCGGAAGTCTCGGAAGTCGTGAGCTCTGTCCCACAAGGGACAGTATTAGCTCCCTTGCTGTTCATAATAATGATTGCAGATATTAATGCAGATATTAAGGACAGTATTGTATCATGCTTCGCAGATGACACGAAGATATGTAAGGAAATATTGAACGAAGATGACATAAGAATACTACAAAACGACATTGAAACATTATTCCAGTGGGCAGAAGACAACAATATGAAGTTCAACGAAGAAAAATTCCAACTTCTAAGATATGGTAATAACAAAGAGCTACAGAAAAAAGGGTACAAAACTCCGCAAGCCAAACAGATAACACCAAATCCACAAGTCAGGGATCTTGGAGTAATAATGTCGTCGGATGCGGAATTCAGAGAGCACTATAAAATCAAAATCACAACGGCTAGAAAAATAATGGGAATCATCTGGAGGCTTCCGCAGCAGAAAAGCAAACATCATGCTCAAATTATGGAAGAGTCTAGTCCTACCAATAATTGAGTATTGCTCAGTACTCACAAGCCCACACAGAAAAAGAGACATTGCGAGCATTGAAGCTATACAAAGGACTTTTACGTCTAAGATAGAGGAAACGGAAGGTGAAGACTACTGGTCTCGACTACAATCCCTGGAACTCTACTCTCTTGAAAGAAGGCGAGAGCGGTACACAATAATATACATATGGAACATACTTGAGGGCACTGTCCCTAACCTCAGAAATGAAGTAGAAACAAACTGGAATGAGAGAAGAGGCAGATTTTGTACGGTCCCAGCTGCGGTGGGACAAGGAGCCATGAAAACGAGGATGGAAAATACCCTCAGAATACGGGGCCCAAAGCTTTTCAATGTCCTTCCAAAAGAAGTGAGGAATCTCCAGCACACCAACCTGAATAACTTCAAGAACCAGCTGGACAGATTCTTGTGCAAAGTCCCTGACCAGCCATGCGTGGCTGGCTACGAGGGCAGGAGGCGATCAGAGAGCAATTCCCTCCTTCACCAAGTCCCGCAAATGAGGCGGGATACTGCAGAGGGGTCGACCGCAGGTCGATCCTGAACCGTCGTTCAAACTCAACAAAAGTAAAAAAGTAAAAAATACATCCACAGGTCTGTTCAAATAAGTGAGAAACACTCTTCAAATACACATTTGAACACATTTGAATTTTCAATATAGAGGTCTTCAAATATTAACCGGGCCTTCAAATTTCAATGTTATTCCGATGTCCGCCATTGAAGGCCCGGTTAGGTCAACTGTATGCCCTTGAAATTGGTTAGGCTAAGGCGTGTTATTTTCGTTAAAACTAACGAAAATAACACAACTTAACCTAACCAATTGTCAAGGGCATACAGTTGACCTAACCGGGCATTGGCTGGTTACACACTTTGACCAACATATATATGTTGTACTGTTGAACATAAACAGGTGTATTACGATGTAAACGGTGCTAATATTTAGATTTACATTTTTCACTGTAAACATACTAATATATATATATATATATATATATATAATGTCTAGGTCTTTAAAATAAAGTATTTTTGAGTAGAGCGAGAGTCAAAAGTTGTTGGTGTCTTAATCCTTCACACAAACTTTTTTGTGTTCATAAAACGGAGGGAATCGCTGCTTTTTCACCAAACGTTTTGAGGCAGAATTTAAACCCTGGTAAATGTATAATCCTTAGACTGTGTTATCCTGAAAAAGGTCTATAGTGGAATGCATTTCACAGTGTTGCGTTTACATCCTCCATTTTTGCATCGTTTCATTTTTTTTTTCTGTTTTCCGATCCGCAGCAAAGACTTGCAAAGCCTCGAAGATCCTCTCTTCAGGCAGGATTTGGACTGGCCGAACACGGAGACGACCATGTTGGTTCGTCCTCATCTGCTGCCGGAAGGGAGTTACCTTCTCGTCGTTATGGACAAGAACAGCTACGAAAATCTTTGGTTAGTTCGCGTTACCTTTTTAGGAGTCTTGCCCTTCATATCTATTTCGCGTTTTGCGACTCGTTTGAACGCGTTTAAAATGTATCCCTTTTGGGTTAATTTACGAGTACGTAACTGTATATTTATGGTGGAATATTTGCATTTTATTACGAGTCGCCTGAAGGCCCGGAAACGACAGACACACCCAAGTTTGGGCGTAGTGTCTGAAATGCTTGAGTCGGTGCATGCTTTAGATGAAGTCTTTGAACGGGTAAGAACAGAACGTTTAAACGGTTAAGAATCATCGCCTCTCTCTCTCTCTCTCTCTCTCTCTCTCTCTCTCTCTCTCTCTCTCTCTCTCTCTCTTTCTTTAAAAAGAACGAAAAGAGAAACATCAAATATTGTTGACGTAAAGAATATACATGAAGAGAGACCAAGGATTTAACTTCATCTTTAAAGAACATTAATTTAGCCCCACTTTACAAACTTTATTTACTATCTCGCATATCTTCATGCATGGTGCGCTAATCATCATTTTGTTAGCAACTTATAATTATATATATATATAATTTTGTGTGTGTGTGTCTGTGTGTGTGTGTGTCAGAAGGGAGTGAGAGCAACTGACTACTTCACCAAGTTAAACCTATAATCGGATGCGCTCTCTTGACCTCCGTAAGGCGAGAGGAATTCCCACATATAAGCGTCATTAAACATTATATACACACGTTTGTGTGTGCACACACAATCACAATATATATATATATATATACACACACGTGTGTGCGTGTATGTGTAAAACAGTTTTTCTAATTTATTTGCCTGATTTGTTCGTGTGTGTGTGTGTGTGTGTGTGTGTGTGTGTGTGTGTGTGTGTGGATCTTAATTTGTTAAAAAGTTTGATTTATCTTTAAATGTTTCTCAATTACAAAAGCGTCAAATTAATCGCAGTTTAATTTTTTAAAACACATAAAAACAAACTAAAAGTGTGCAATTTTTTTTTTAGTCGAGAAGTCACGATTTCTGAGCGACATCCCGGATCCAGAACTTTCAAGGAAATATAGCGTCACACTAAAATAACACGTATACACACATACATATACATACATGTATCACGTACATGTATTACACACACAAGCGCACATAAACACGCACTACATATCATCATATACATATAGGTTTGTGTGCGCGTGTTTACGTTCGTCGTGTATTTGTATTTATGTACATTTCTTTGTATTTCTTTGTATAAATGTTTGTTTATGGTTAATATATGCAAGAATCAAATCTCTCAAATAATTTACTTTCGTAATAATAATTTATTATTAATTATTATTAGTAATAATTATTATTATTATTATTAATAATGTATTTATTAGGGAATAATGGTTCCTAAACTTTCTTTAAGTTCTTGATTAAAATGCCCAGATGAAGTAGTAAGGTTCGTCACCGTAATGATAAAGTATCTCTCTCTCTCTCTCTCTCTCTCTCGTTTCTGGAATATCTTTTGAGTGGTCCTTTGTCAAGGAATCATGTACCCGACGTGGGCACGCGGCTTTTGTGCCAATAAGAAAATCCTGCGAGTTTAATGTCGCTTTATATAAAGGAGAAAAGACGCGTATAATTATTTTGAAATTTATTTTTGGAAAAAAATTGAAAAGGTATCTCTTATGCATATCCGTGTTCCTATTCTAAAATTTTTAAAAACTCCTACAGATAATGTCTACAATATATATATATATATATATATATACACCATTGCTTATTCGGACTATAGTGGATTTAATTATCCCAGAAGAGATCCTTGTTCCATGCACTGTCTGTGTGTATCATAAAAAACTCAGGGGACCATTTTGAGTTCATTCCCATATATATGTATATATATATATATATAAACAAACCTATTTGGTCAGTTTATAAAATAAATATAAAGGAAAGCAAAACTAATGTGACCATTTCTGCAGCTATTATTTTCTCTATTTTATCAAATCCATTTGTGGGAAATTTCAATATCCCTTTTCTCGTATTACGAATTTGGCCTTTAATCAACAGTGAATGAAATTCTTTCGGGACTCACGCTCTTTAATCACATTATGAAATGGTTGGTTAATTCCAAATATAAATTCGAAAACTATATACTGTGTGTGTGTGTGTGTGTTCGAGCACGCGCGTAAGCAACTAGATATAATTGATGTCAAGTGTGCGATTGTACACGCATGTAGTGGGGTAGTACCTCGTTATTTAAGGACTTAACAGAAAACACCGTTCGAGCCCTCAATTGCGTCCCAAACACTTATCACGCCCTTCTCGATTCGATGACACTTATAAGGTTAGGTTAAATTAGGTTTGATTAATTTTTTTTTTCCCTAAGATTTTAAAATGTCGGTACCTCGCTTATGCAGAGATGCGCACACGTACGTCTGTATCGTTTATTGTCCGATGTTTAAGATCTTTAAAGTAATTAAGCGATTTCTCCGAAACGATTTCGGGGGAGCCATTCGGGAACCATAAATCTTGTCCAATATATATATTATATATATACAGGGTGGCCCAAATCGCGCATCACACGAATTTTCAGTGTTGACTATATTATTTTTTTCCTTTTAGTTAGGGGATGGCTGCGAAATTAATAGTAGACGAGAGGGTGAGCTTGATTTTAATGTATGGAATACCAGGTACAAAAAATCGATGAACCGGTAGAGAATTTAAATTCTGTGCCGATTCATCGATTTGTTGTACCTGGCATTCCGTACATTAAAACCAAGCTCACCCTCTCGTCTATTGTTAATTTCGCAGCCATCCCTTACCTAAAAGAAAAAAATATTATAGTCAGCACTGAAAATTCCTATGATGCGCGACTTTTGCGCCACCCTGTGTGTGTGTGTGTGTGTGTGTGTGTGTGTGTGTGTGTGTGTGTGTGTGTGTGTGTATTTTATTTCGTTTGGTTATAAAATAAATATAAAGGAAAAACTAAAGTGACCATTTCTACATTTTTGTGTGTCTGTTCGTTCTGGTTCTTATTGAAAGTTAAGTGAAGTCGAACTACACACTTAACAAAAACGGTTTGAGATCTTCATGCAACTGCTCTTATTACTTTAACATGACAAGTATTGCAAATTAGGTTGCAATTTTACCTCATCTTTAAAACTCTCCTTCGGTTGAACACTGGTGGTCCATCATTACCTTTACCTGAACATCTTGCGAACGGAGTTGGCCCACAGTGCGGGGAAGAGGCCGATATTGCGGACATAATTTATGCAACATTTAATATTCCTTTGAAATCTATAAATATGATTGATTGCTTTCGATATTGCAAAATGTATTATGCAAAATCGCCAAAAAAGAAAAAAAAAAAGTGGAGACTGGAATGTTGGCAAAAACCGGGTTAGTAAAAAGTGCAAAAGTAAATAGAACATCAAAGCAGAGTGTGTCTCATAATCTTCCCAAATGCACCTTTTATTGACGGAATGTTTGTATACATGTACTTTTTCCGTTTCACACAAAATCTGTGTACGCACGCACGGCCTTGCAATAATAAAATGAACGCCCACAAAAGATATTGGAACAGCCGATTTCACGTGCAAGAGCTGTGTTTAGGTTATAAATAAAACTCTCCGCTCGTCGAAAGAGTTTCTAGATGGTGAAAGATGCCTCGTTCAGTTAGTTCTCGTGATATATCACCATTTACCCATGATCGTGTGATTAAATATACTCAACGCATGAGACCTAACACACACCACACACACACACACACACACACACACACACACACACACAATTGTAAATAATGCGATTTTGTCAAAATGAACATATCGGCATTAATTACATGCGACTCGGCAAGAACACCTTTTATATACTGTAAAACAAAGATGGGAAAAAGAGCTGGTAAATGATATGGTACACGGGTGCATGGCATTTTGGAGCTTTTGTTTTGTTCTCGGACGAGTCTCAGTTTAATCAATTCACGTTGAATAGGCGCGCATGCGCATATGTATAGAGAATGATTATTCAAGCATGTCGAGAGTCTTGAAACCTCCGAGTGGTTTTAGTGTAATGGGACGTCTTAATTCCGTTAAACACCTTCATTCTTGAGTCTTCTCCTCCTATTGTTCCTGAAATGTATTTTTCAATTAAATATGCATATGTTTCTTAAGTTGGAAAGAGAATTATATCGTATGTCACACTTCCAAACCTGCTACTTAGTGGAAGAGAGAAAAGGGTACAAGTTCTTCTCTACCCACCACCAAAAAACTTGACATGAACCCTATTGAGGCGTTTGACAGCACCATAATCTACTCTCACATCTGTGGCAGAGTATACTCGTTGTATAACCTTAATAATATTGCCCTTGTGCTGTGCCGGAATGCTACGTCGTTGCTAATGTCATCACTGCTTTTCCCGCAATCAGCGAAGTTAAGCGAGCGGCAATGGGTCTGGGTAGTAGTTGGACGGGAGACCGTCCTCTGCTCCCAAGATTATGTAACAACCCGTGGTTCGGATCCCACGTAAAGCTGTAGGTTCCCTCTGTCATGCGACCTTAGATGTTGCGACGGAGGTTACACAACACAATCAGACCAAACCCCGTGTTGTGCCAATTGTGCCAAGACGTGTGTTATCCAATCACAAGACATTTATTTATTTATTTATTTATTTTGCATCTTATATGTTATGTACTAATTATATTCTGACCATGATTTAAACAATATGTAGTAGTAGTAGTAGTAGTAGTAGTAGTAGTAGTAGTAAACATTTGTGAAAATTTGTTCACTTGCAGTGAAAGGAGTTGTCACTATTGATAAGATTGAAAGCATTTAAACACTAATGAGAATTCTTCCATTTTCTCCTCATTCAAGGGCGAGATACAATGCGAAGCCGAACTCAAACTACGGGGTGAATTTCATGATTGGTGCCTGGTGGTCTGATTGTTACATTTGGGAGACATACTCATGGACACGGGGGTCATGTCAGCCCATGAACACATCCACATGGCATGCAACCCATTGTTTGTAAGTATAAATTCAAAAGGTCCTTCCAACTTACTTCATTATAAATATGCATCAAGCACAAATAGTATAATCTGTATTCGTCAGTGAAGTCGAAGCTAAATTATACTCGTATATAACTTACTATCGGTTATCGGAGTGGGGACACACGGGGAGACACCCTACCTCGTGTCTAGTGTAAGTAACAGGTGGCTTAATTCATACAGAAAGGCGATAATTTATTTTTTTTTAAATCAGTTTGGAAGGAGCCTTTGGGTGAGCAGCTGAATTCGTTAATTCCAACTATGTTACAAAGTTAAAATATTACTCGGGTATCGATTAATGTTCTCTGATTACAGATGTTCATCGTTCTCAACCATTTACGGAGCTGTGAGCGAACCTTTGCTGACAGAAGAAAGTAAAGTAACGGTAAATGAACTGATGTTAGTGTCATCGTTCGTTGCCCTCTATTTTATCATCATCTCGCTCCTCTCCTACGTAGTCTTCTTCACTTTTCTTTATGAGAAGGAAAAAAGACTGACGAAGCGGAGGAACGTCTGGCTAAAAGACAATGATCCTTCACATAGCTATGCCTACCTACTCACAATTAACACCGGAACACAGAGGAATGCAGGAACATTTTCCACAGTAAGTGCGATTCTTTAAATTTCAGTTATAAAAAGACGACTCGTCACGGTATGCAATGCTTCGCCCACAGCTATATACGACAAATTCCTTTTAATATACAATGAACAGTTTCCCCCATTTGAGGGTATTTATTATATCTTCCGGGGAATAAAGCTAAAATAGTAATGGATTTATTAGAAGCACAAGCGTTTGACTTATTCTAAGGTCTTCATCAGGTCAGGGGCGTACCGAAGGGGGAAGGGCGACAGAGGCGGTCGCCCCCTCCCCTTGGGCCTTGTACCAGTGTCTATTGATGTGCTTATCTCTATAACTATAGGTCATCCCATAAGTAATGCGGCATTTTTTAATTTTTTTTTTTTTCCATTTTTATCATTATTTTACGGATAGAAATCAAACAACTCTTTGAAGTTATTTATATTTAAATAAATATTTATTTATTAATTTAATAAGTAATATAATTTCCACCAGTTTCTACCACTAGTCTCCATCTTTCTACTAACTTTTCAATACCATGTTTGTAAAAATCGTTTGACTTTGATTTAAAAAAGTTCTTTAAGGTTGTTTCGACTTCTGTTGTTGACATCTTCATTCCCTTCAGGTGATTCGCTAAACTCCTAAAAAGATAGTAGTCTGATGGGGCTAAATCGGGTGAGTATGGAGGATGGCTCATTAGTTCCCAATCGAAATTATTAAGCTTTTGTATGGTATCTCTTGCGATATGAGGTCGTGCGTTGTCTTGATGAAAGAGCACTCTTCTTCTATTGATTAATGCTGGCCTTTTTTCTTCAAGTGCTGCATTTAAACGATCCAACTGAGCACAGTAAACCTCTTTGGTGATAGTCTGATTTGGGTTAAGAAGTTCAAAATGGATTATGCCATTCATATCCCACCAAACGCACAAGAGAATCTTCCATGGATGAGGCCCCTGTTTCGTAGGCTGACCATATTTCCTTGAGACAAAAACGGGACGGGGTTATGTAATATTCTGTATTCATGAAAAAGTAAGTACATAAACCGGGACAAAATTGACATTTTTATTAAAACGACGGGACGGCCAGGAAATATAAAACAAACGGTACTGTCCCGTTCAAAACGGTACGTATGGTCAGCCTACTGTTTCGGCTGTGGTATTGGTTTTTCCCCAGGACTAATCCATTGTCTAGAACGTTTAATATTGTTGTACAGAACCCACTTTTCGTTTCCTGTAACAATCCTACTAAAAAATGGTTCACTTTTTAGCCGAGAAAGGAGAGATGAACAAATGTTGATTCTTTGTTGCGAGTGTACCTCTGACAGGTCGTGAGGAACCCATTGCCCCAATCGTGAAACCTTGCCTATCTCCTTTAAATGACGATGCACAGTGGAATGAGTTGAATGCAGTTTTTCAGCCAATTCTTCAACAGTTACAATCGGATTTTCTTCCACTGTTATTTTTAAAAGATCTTGATCAAATTCCACTGGTCGTCCTGAACGGGGTTCATCTTTGAGACTAACGTTTCCCGAACGAAAATTCTGAAACCATCTTTGGCACTGGCTCACACTAATTGTTCCTTCACCGTATACTTGACACAAACTTTCTGCTGTTAACTTAGCATTGTTGCCTTTTCTAAACTCCCAAAGCATAACGTTGCGAATGTGCTCTTTTGACACTTCCATAATATTCATCATTTAACGATAAGGGCACATTAAATTAACAATAATAATACAAAATTAATAGCTCAGAAAATGACGACTAAGGTATGTCAAAATGTAAGCCTTGGGTTAGGCTAAGCCATACAGGTACCTAGGCTTCGAGTTTAGTAGACTAGGCTAGTATAAAAATAAACCTGCTTTCGATTATTTCTATCTGTAAAATAATGATAAACATGGAAAAAAAAAAATTAAAAAATGCCGCATTACTTATGGGATGACCTAATATAATATGTACTAAAGTTTGTACATACAGTTACAAAGATAAGCAGGTTTTGTTTTAGTTTGTATATTTTATAGTAAGAATACATTTTAAATTATTACAAATTTATTCTATATGCATTAATATAAAATATTAATACTAAACCTGTCATCCCAGGCCAATGTGTTGCCAGGTAAAAAATTGAAACCCACCAAATCATGCTTAAAACCAGCCCCAAAACAGCCAAACCAAGCTTTCATAATATATATATATATATATATATATATATATATATATATATATATATATATATATATATAATAGCATTAAACCTGCTTAGTATATATAATATCTTTGTATTAGTTACATGCTTAAAAATTTGCATGTATCGGTGACCTACACATGCAAATTTTTTAGTTTACAGTATTTATATATGTTGAATATTCATACTTTCCGCTATTAGTCAAAAAGACGTTATCTGAATTTAAAAAGTAAAAAATTTGCCAACCCGCCACTGTAGAATTTTACCCGCCAATTAGTCATAAACTCTCAGTTGTACTGTCTTGAGCACAATGAAAGCTCAAAAATGTTTCAGTATTCCCTGTCAAATCCTGTCTGGGAGCTATTGAAGAATAGGGACCCCAGCCTTCTTTAGTTAGCTTTATAAGGCTAACTAACGAAAATATCATGACCTAACCTAACCAATCGTCAAGGGCATACAGTTAACCTAACGATTGGTTAGGTTAGGTCGTGATATTTTCGTTAGTTAGCCTTATAAGCCTAACTAAAGAAGGCTGGGGTCCCTATTCTTCAATAGCTCCCCTGTCTGTACACACATAGTAATGTAACTATCATTTTTGACTCAGTATTTTTCGTATGAAAAATGTGTGGTAAATCTATTCATTTACCTAATTTGGTTTACAGTTGCTGTAACTAAGGCTTTGTTAATATGTGAATATTGGCTCTAGTAAATGTTTATATACACCACCATATTCGTATGGTACACACACACAGACCTTTGTTTTAGTTACTCACCCCCCCCACTTGACCAAATCCTGGGTACGCCCCTGCATTAGGTAGTGAAGAAATCACTCCCACCTGATAAAGACTTTAAAATAGGCCGAAAGCTTGTACTCCAAATAAATCTATCACTTTATGCCCGAATTTAGTTTTTCGTAATCAAAGCTATTCACATCAACATAATCAGGAGGACCAGAACCTGGCACAGCGATCAGGCCAACTTATGCGACCCATTGCTCTAACTCGTGTATTATTACCAGCATCATTGGGATTCGAACCTCTAACCTCAGTGTCTTCACTTTGTTGCCTAATGAGTTACAAACGCTGGCCACATTAGCATAATATATTTTCTTATAAACTGTTATTGTTGATATTTCTCCAAAACCAAATATTTCTGAAAGCCAAATGTTATGGAATTCTCCCCCTTCCCCCTCCCCCCCACCAACACCCGCCCACCAAACCGGACTACATTTTGACCAATGTCATAATACAGCTTCTCGTCGATCAGCTAAGTCAAGTGACCTTTGCGACAGTTATTTTCATTCCTGTTCTGCCTAGGACATCACACCACCTAGGACATCTGCAAGTCCACTCCCAGCTTTTCTCTATCATCATCTTCACGGCAAATATCAGGTCCGTTGGCCTGAAGCTGTGTTGCCATTCTCCCAATTTCTCTTCTACTCGCGTTCTCAGTCTCTGCTCCAGAATTCTTTCATATACCTTCCCAACGTGCGAAAGCAGAGAAATTCCTCGGTAATTTCCAGGTTTTTTTTTTTTCTTTAAGATTGGACATAATATAGCCTTTCCCCAATCTAGGGGTGTTTTACCTTGTTTCTACACAGCATTGAAAATTTTTCTTGGGCAATTCGTCATCCCCCGGTGCTTTCCCGTTTCTCGTTCTTTTAAGTACCCTCTCGCTTCCCTCGTACGCTATTCCGTCTCTCTCGTATCCTTCATGGTCTTCCTCATACATATCTTCCCGTACTTTGTTTTTTTTCTAGGTTTCCTTTTCTTACTTTTAATAGGTTTTCAAAATATTCTTTCCATCTCTGCGCATTGGTCTTTGGTTTAATCAATAAGTTTGCGCCACTGTCATCTTTTATTACATATGACGATGATGATGCGCCTTTTCTATAATTTTTAATCAAATTATATATAAGGTTTCTAGTGCCCAGCGAGTCCCCTTGTAAATCCCTTCCGATTTTTGTCCATGCTTCTCTTTTAGCCCTGCATTTCACTATTTCAGCTTTGCCTCTCGTTTCAAAATATTCTATTCCGTCTTCCTGGCTCCTAAGCCTTCATACATCGTCTGAAAGCGTCAATTTTCGCTTCAACTGCTTCTTTAACGTCGTCATTCCACCGTGCTGTACTTTTCTTTTTGGTGCCACATTTTACCTTTACTCGTAAAACTTCTTCAGCAATTTCTTTTAGATTTTCTTTCAGGTACTTCCATTCTTCTTCAACATCTCTTTCTGATGTTTCTACGCGGCCTTTCCTCCTTACTTTATTCTTTAACAGTTAGATACATTCCGGGTTCTTCATATTTTCCAGAATATACATTTTAGTTTTTCTTTTGGACCTAACTTTAGCTTTTAGAATTTTTATCCTAGCCATGACTATCCTGTGATTAAAATTGAATGAGACCGAAGGTACGGCTTTAACATCTTTGAATAAATTTTTATCGTTTGTCAGCATTAAATCAATCATTGGCTTTTCAGTATACTCCTGTCAAGGCTCGTTCCACCTGTACCAGGTCCATTTATGACTAGGTTGGTGTTTATAAAATGTATTCACAATTGACAAACTGTTGAAGACAGAAATCCATTATTCTTTCTCCTTCTGGGTTCTTGTTTCCGATGCTGAGCTGAAGGCTCCTATAACAGTTTCGATTCCCTCTTTCCAAACCGACATACTCATTTAAATCTCCTAATAAAATTGTTTTCTTTGTACTTTACCGTTTCGTACAGTCCTTGAAGCGAGTTATAAAATTCTTCCTTTGCGTTTATGGGCCGTCCTTGTTGTGGGGCATAAACCTGGATAAGGCTTAGTTTCACGTCTCCCATTTTATGGATATACTGATCATTTTTTCATTTTTATATTCTTATTGTCACTTTTATGCGATATATCTGGTGTCACTAAAAAAGCACCTCCGTGTTTAGCATCTTGTCCTCCTTTGAATACAAGCTGATAGTCATGATGTAATATTTTTCTATCTTCTTTTAATCTTGTTTCACAGAATCCTACGACATCTAAGTTCTTTTCATCCATAAATTCAATAATTTCGTTCTCCTCTTCCCTCATTGTGGAGACGTTTAACATAGCAATTTTCTCGAGTTTATTTTTTTGTCCGTTGTCCATGTTCGGTGCGAGTCGTCAACGTATGTGTCAGGCGATCCCGAGGCTCTGCTACCGTTTCTTGAGCAAATAAAAAAATCCGCCATCGGCTTGCTAGGCATGTCATGGCTTCCAGGTACTACTAATTAGTGCCTTCCAGATGCCTAATGCCCACTAACGGTTACAGAAATCTCTCTATAAATTTCCGGGTAGTCATCTACTGTAGTTGAGTTAAGCCGATACACCTCTTCAAGGTTACGCAGTCCCTTGTCCTGGTAGGTTTGAGGCTCCAGGACTGTAGCACAATGTCGACGGGCATAATGTCGATACTAAATAGATAAATTAGGGCAGGTTAGTTATTTTCATCGAAAATTTGAAATGTAGTTTGAGGTCTGAAACCCATATACTCGCATAGGGTCGAACGTCGACATTATGAAATTCTATTTTGTTCATGTAACGCACTCAATAATAATAATAATTATTATTATTATCATCATCATTCAACACTAGTAAGGAAAATAGTGTATATATGGAAATCTGTGATGGTAGACTCTTTTCACTTGGTGACATTTTACTTAATTAAAAATAATGTATTGTCACTATACCAAAATGTTATATTAAATTTCCTTATAAAAGTGTTCTGTTTATGTACTGTATGTTAAATCTTCAATGTTAAACCGGAATTCGAGGGTTACGTTAATAGTGATCTAACTCAGAAAATGAGATTTAAAAAAAATCTTTTATAACTGTTTTCAATGCCATCTTTTACAGCGAGAGTTCCTTTTATCTTTTAAGATTTTCACTCAAAATCGAAAGACAAAAAGAAATTTTGTAAAAAAAAAAAAAAAAAAAAAAAAAAATATTGAAAACAGTTATAAATTATTGATTTCCTCAAAATCTCATTTTCTGAGTTAGATCGCTATTGACGTAATCTCTCGAAATATACATGTTGATTTAAGTGCAATGATTAAAATCTATCGATACAGAATCGTGTTCATCCCACACTCTACAGGTGCCCATAATGTCTTGTCACCCCAGTAAAATACTAACTGATTTTCGTTTTCTTCCAGACCCATTTGAAATGCGTGAGAGCAGCAACTTTACGATTGAACAACGCATATTGGCTAGTACCCGAGTCCATGAGCGACCACGTAATGGTAAAACCATTGAAAATATTCGCGCAGACTTCCAGGATCGATTCAATCGTGCAGATAGCTCCTTTTTGGACTGATTGAATCAGTCTTGGAAGTCTGCATGAATATTTTCAATGGGTTTGTCATTACGTGGTGGCTCATGGACCCAGGAACTAACCAATATGCGTTGTTCAATCGTATAGTTGCTGCTATCAGCATTTCAAATGAGTCTGAAAGAAAAACGAAAATCAATTAGTATTTTACCGGGTTGACAAGATATTGTGGACACCCTGTACAAAACGAATGAATTATTTTAACCCAAATCTGAAAGGAAGATTACCCACCTTGAGGTTTGTTATAACCTCAACTGAGATTGAATCAAATCAATCCGAGTCTTGCATTGAAAAATGTAGTTAATTTTCATGTTAATTTTAAAACAAATTTGGAGAGTGATGGAGGGTTACAATATTTAGGGTTAATCGGGTGTCAAAAAAGCTTACCAATTGCGGAAACTTTCAATTTTAGGTAATGTCGGCTTTCCAAACTGATTGGTGTAGGTTAAAAGTCGTGACATTTATAATGTGTCCATTTTAGATTTCGCCCGCGTACTACTATATAACGTTCATATGCATTTTTATCAGTCAGTGACATTGGGTAGGTAACATCCGTAGACTTTTTGTTTTAAATTTAAGTTTATCTTATTTAAGGTAATTTAGTTTGAATTGTGAGGTATACACGATACTTCAGTTTTCTATCCATAAGTTCATAACTCATGAAGTGCGTAGAACTTTCTCAATTTGAACAGTTTTACTATGTGATAAAAAAATTTTAATTCAAAAACCGTTCAGTTCTTTTAAGAGTGCAGATTTTTAATTAAAAAAAAAAAATACCCAAGTAAAATTAAATTTATGGTTATAACTACTTGGATAAAAATTATATTTGTATTTAAAATTTAAAATATTTTCTTCCTCAATTTATAACAATAGTTACATTTAATGTTAATTAACAATATTAAAATACTAAATCATTTTATATACCTTAACTAGTGATATTTAAAGAAAAACCAGTAATTATGCAGTAAAATGCATGAACCAAGATTCTAGTCAAATCTCTACTTTAATTGTGTAATCTAGGGTGTTTTCTTCAGATCTGACCTTCATTTCTTGTGCAAAAACCGGATCACCTGAAGATCAGGGCCCCCAACCTTCTTTAGTTAGCCTTATAAGGTTAACGAAAATATCACGACTTAACCTAACCAGTCGTTAGGTCAACTGTACGCCCTTAACGATTGGTTAGGTTAAGTCTTGATATTTTCGTTAGTTAGCCTTATAAGGTTAATTAACGAAGGCTGGGGGCCCTGATCTTCAGGTGATCCCAAAAACCTACCTAACCTAATCGGCTGGGTCCAAATGAAGTGCTATGATTGGCTAGAAAAAATAAAAGACAGTCACACTGAGTATTGGAACACATTTGGGCGAGTATTGGAATACATTTGGGCGAGTATTGGAACACACTCGGGACAGTGTTTCCATGGAAACCATAGCGACTCATTATAAACATTTTAGCATGTTTTAAAAAAAAATCTCTCTTCCTTTTATTAAATTTGTACAAAAAATCCACTAAATTACACAAAAAAGTCTAGTTATAATTAATATCTTGAATCACGTATTTTACTGCATATTAACCAAAAACCTATTAAACATAATTTTTAGCATGAAATTTAATACAAGATATTGATAATAGGTCATCAGAGATTGAGTTTTTATTTGCAGCGGAGGTTTACATCCCGTGTCTTCTTCTTTCAAGGTCATACGTAAATTTACTTACGTATGATTATTTTGCCATTAATGTGTGGATGCTCTGTTTTCCCAAAAAGTTTAACCCTGATTATTTTTACGTTGACTTAAATTTTCTTTTCTCTAATTATATAGATCCAGAACGATAAATCATTCTTATAAACTACAGAACTACAGATTAACACAGACCCTTATAAGATCCACTCTAGGTTAGCTCAAACTTCAAGGAAACGAAAATTTGTTGAGAAAAACAGTGTGGCAAAAAATTTAAAAAAAAAAAGTGTCTGAAAAGAAATGAAGTTTCATGTCGTGCTTTTCATTTATTAAAGCTTAAACCTTTCGTATCGAAATAGAAGTGGGAGCAAAATATAAGAAAAGTAAGGCTCCTTTTCTCCCGCGATAGACACTTCTGGCGGAAAACAGTTTTGAAAGAAGTGGTGTGTATATATATATAGGACAGTTGGAAAAAGTATAATGAAAGTAAATTTGTATATGACACCCACATCATGTGTTCACTTACTTCGTATATCCAATCACTTGAAAAGAAGAGTTGCTATGCTAGTTCGTTTCAGTTTGAATGAAGGAAATCCTCTTCTTAATTATTTATGTATTAATTCATATAAACGAAGGCAAATTTAAAAGGAGAAAAAGGTCAATACGCTCCTGTTAAGAATAAGATTAATTTTAAATGCAAAGAAGTCTTTGCGGAAAACGAGACCAAAATACAACCAACGACTTGTGGTTTATTGCTTTGCATTAAGTAATAATGTTATTACCATAATATTACCGTAATATTGTTAGCACCGCAATATTAGATTTCATATTTTATAACCAAAATTTTTAATATTGCGAATGGTTTCTCGTGATTTAAGTTAAATTTTCGTGTAATTTGGTGGAAGCATTTCTTTTACTTTCTACCTTTAAATTATTAAGTAAATTTTAATACTTTAATAATTTTAATACTCTGATTTAATCATGTATGAAATTAGAATCCCTTTCCAAAATGTTTTTTCTGCCCTATATGGGTTCAACTGTAGGAAGGCGTACGGTCCTGATGGTGTCCCTTCCGTTGTTCTCAAGAACTGAACTGTGCTTCTGCGTTCTAGGCAAATTCTTTCGTCTTCGTCTTTCATCTGGTACTTTTTCTTCCTGCTGGAAGTTCGCTTTCATTCAGCCTGTCCCAAAGAAGGGTGACCGCTTTCAACCCTCCAACTATTGTCCAATTGTTTTGATTTCTTGCCTTTCTAAAGTTTTTGAATCTATCCTTAATAGGAAGATTCTTAAAAACCTCTCTTCTCGCAATCTTCTTTCAGATCGTCAATGTGGGATTCCTCAAGGGACGCTCTACTGGCGATCTTGCATATCTTCCTGACTCTTGGTTTGTCCTCCTTTCGGGATTTGTGTGAAACCTTTGCTATTGCGCAAGATATATCAAAAACTTTTGATAGAGTCTGGCACAAATCTTTAATTCCAAACTGCCCTCCTTCGGTTTCTAACCTTCTATCTGTGCCTTCTTTTCTAATTTCCTTTCTGGCCGATCTGTAGGTGCGGTTGTAGATAGTTACTATTCTTCTCCTAAAGCTATTAATAGTGGTGTTCCTCAGGTCTCTGTCCTGTCCATCTACTCAACCGGTGAACTCTAGAACAATATTCCTGAATCCATCTTTACCCCCGCCTTTGACCCCCAACCTTTCAAGCGCAGTGTCCAGGCATTTTGAAAACCCTGGACCTTAATTTTGACTCTCTTCTTCCTCTATAGTCGGGGGAGGGGGTGCGTTTTTGCGGACATTCTGCTTGCATAAAAAAAAGTTAAAAAAATTAGCCAGCGTCCGTAGCTCAGTGGGTAATAATAATCACTGAAGAGGGCGAGAAACTGGCATTCGCTGCTTTCAGGCCAAATAATGATTACTGTTACCAGCATCATTGGGATTCGAACTCCTGACCTCAGTTTCTTTAATTCGCTTATAGGGAAACGGTATTACCCACTGAGCGCGGATGCTGGTTAGCTCAGTGAGAAACGCCTTTTCCCTATAAACGAAGTGAAGAGACGGAGCTCAGGGGTTCGAACCCCGATGATGCTGGTAATAATAGCACAGGAGTTGGAGCAATAGACCGAACTAGTTGGCCTGAGCACAGTGAATGCCAGTTTCTGGCACTCTTCGATGACTAAAAATAAAAAAAACAAATAATGAGAAATATATTGAAATTTGAGAAAGAAAATTTCTAATATCCCGATCCAAATTCCTCATAAGATTTTTTTTTTTTCTAAGAAAACGTCTAAATTATGTTGTTCATCGGATACAGCCAGCAATTAATGAGAATCTATAATTGCCATCATTATAAAACGTACGAAAAGGCTAGATTATTTTTTTTTTATTGGAAAATTTAAGTCTAACTTTAACCTACAATGAAACTTAAATTACATTCTTTGAATCGTAAGTCATTTATTTTTAACCAATTTACTTCATATTTTATATATATATATATATATATATATAATATATATATATTAGTGTACTTGTATCCGTGTATCTTTTTTTCGTTAGACTTCGTGAAAGGAAATTTAATATCTCATTTTTTCGAATTGAAACTGAAATTACAGAATCTATCAACAATAAAAATTGAAATTAGTTTTCCTCATCAGTCACTCTTACGAAGAAGGAAACAGAGAGAGAGAGAGAGGAGAGAGAGAGGAGAGAGAGAGAGCGCATCAGACTTGCAATCCGAAGGTCCCGGTATCGAATCCCGCGGACGACGTCAATTTATTGATAAAATTCTCAAACCAAATTGCCTTTGTCGACCCAATATCACGTATGGATACGTGGTCGAATCGTGGATTCAACACCATAGAGAAATTGGGAGAATTCTAATCCGGAACCACCTGAGTACGAGTATAGGAGTTGCGAGCGTACCATCACATTACGGCGGGATAGGGCATTAATACAACTCTTTGTATATTGAAACGATCGAGAAACAGGGCTTTCACATTCAGAGGCGTTTTACGACGTTAACCCTCCCGCACTCGAGGTAATAACTTTTAATTCAAATCTCTCTGGTCCCACAGATAGAATAGTAGTATGACTGACCGCTAAATGGGAGAGTGCAATTGCAATGCAATGTTGATCAATGTTGCAAGGGGGAGGGGATTGGCACCCGTGGAGGAGGGGTTGGTCCCCTGCATGAAAGGGGTTAAAGGGAGGCCCAAGACCTCCCCAAAAGGGGTAACCTTAACCTGTCCTGACCTAGGAAGGTAACCTAGGAGAGAGGAGAAAGGAGGAGATCTTTTCGCTGGGCATGTCTCGTCGCATCCTGAAATTCTTGACTTCCTCAGCTGGCTTAGAAGATGTAATCTGGATTAGAAGGCGTAATTGGCTTAGAAGACTTAATCAGCCATTTGGCTTGTTTAAAAAACTATATATATATATTTATTTATCAGAGTTAAATGCAATCTATAAGAATAGTTGCCAAATTGCTCTATTTATTTAATTTGTAATATATGTATGTAGGTGTGTGCAAACAGCAGAAGGAGAGAGAGAAGTTCCATCCTTTCGTACGTTCGTAGCCATGGAGCAACGCATAATGATGTCTTCAGCATCGCAGCCAACAGGTTTAGAAGGCAGCCGTGCCACAGCTCAGTCGTACGGCATAATCGGCTGACAGGCAATCTTTTTAGATGGTAAACAACCAGCCGCCACAGTTTAGTGGATTATATAAAGTATATATTTGCATGTAGGGTGTGTACTGTATAGCATATACGTTTGTCCGTATAACGCGGAATAAAGACTAGGAGCTCATCCCATCAACAACACGTGGTCGAGATGAGGGCTACACCAATCGTCTAAGTATAGACTCTATTACCTCCAGTATAGACATTAGGAGCCTACCCATCAGCAGCACGAGGACGAGATGGGGCTACACCAATCGTCCAGACTTTAAGACCTCTCGGCAGTAACACAGTATTACATAGCTGACTTACCTACGGCTTTTACTTACCAACTCCTGATAGACCTATACGGTCTCAAAAAACGACCCAAATAATAGACAAAGCTATTAATTAAGCATAAACGTATTAAAATACATTTATGAGGCCATGGTAGACCAATAAGGTCTCAAAAAATGGCACAGTCAATAGTTAAATCTATTGAGCTTCTCGTAGCAGAAAACCACCACGAAGCCATTGTGTTGTGGGCTAGGCGCTCTTTTAAACAAAAACTCAAACATGATAAACCAAATTTAATGCAAAAAAATTTTTGTCTTAAGATACAAATATATCTTTAAATCTTATTATAAACAATATTCATTTAACTTTATATTAAAAATAAATTCTATTTTAGGGTAGCTTATTCATTTTTCACCTTTTCACCATGCATTCTACCTTATCCCCAATTATTATTACCACTAATATTTGACGTATGGAGTATGGGGCACAATAAACTTTATTTTCATATAAAAGTGATTCTTACGTATATACATATGGTGTTCTACCAAGGTGAAAACATCTGACTGTAGCTCCACTTCGACATTACTGCATTATTTTTTAATATAATTTTAAACCAGCTTAAGGATCATATTAAATCTTACTGTTGAAAATACAAGATGTCCAAGAAATGATTCAAAAATATTTAAGTGACCAAAATATATACATATTTTTTACTTCACCATGCATTACCCGTGACTGAAATGTATAACATTATTTTGTTTTATACCCAATTGCAACTATCATACACCCACATCATTTTCATATATCATCTAGTGGGTACAAAAGAGAGATGTCTCTTGTTGTCACCCGTTGAAGTCCTTAATTTGACCATCCTTGTTACCCCGTCTGCCCCTGGTCTGAGTTCTAAAACTCGAGCCAGAGCCCTGTACTGCCTTGGAGTACTGTCGTGTATTAGAACAAAATTCCCAACCTTAATCGTGTCAGACCAATCCTTCTTAGTTATTTGTTTGTCTCCCTTAAACCCATCAAGTACTCAGTTTTCCATTGCTTAATGAAATGAGCCTTAATTTTAGTTAAGTGTTGTAACCTAGTCTGGAGACAATAATAACAAAACCAAATTTAAATAGTGCTAAAAATGTATTTAAAATAATTATGTTCAGCGTCCACTTGTTAAAATTGGTCTAAGCAGCCCTCAGATTTTTTCAATTTTGAAAGACACGCCCACAGAGGTGTCACCGTCCAATCAGAAAGCCCGCGAGCTGACGAATGGCGTTTTGAGTTCAGGCCTACGTCATTTGAAATGGGTCAAAGCTCAGCATATGAAAGGGGGCCCACTTTCATCTCGAGGCCATATTAGCTGATATTTTCCAGTGAACATTCACACGTTGCTATCCGTAATGAATACAGACAGTGAATCATATTTCTTTTCATCACCAGGCGTATACAAAGTTGGAGATGTTATGCAAGTTACATTCGCGAAGTGAATTGAGTATGTACACACACACACACACACACACACATATATATATATATATATATTATATATATATATATATATATATATTATATAATATATATATATATACCGGTATATATATATATATATATATATATATATATATATATATATATATATACCGGTATATTATATATATATATATATATATATATATATATATATTGTTGTGCAACCCCTTTTCCAATTGCACTTATTGCGCACGCGTGGCTTCCTTTCTTCAGGATGACTGCTTATCCACTCGGATGGCCTTCAATTTTCTTGAAGCCCACATTAAATTTTGACTTTCAACGTTAATTTTCCATCAGCTTACAAGAGAGGCCTATTGCAAGGTAGCATAGAAACAACACGCTCCCTCTTATAAAGTTTATTTAATTTCACTCAAAATAGGACATAAATTGAAAAGAAATATACGGGTGTGTGATTATAAATTTTGTTTTAAAAAATCAAATTCTTAATTTAAAGAAAATGTTTGCAAGTATTTAAGTCCCAAAGAGCATTTATACAGAGGGGTTTTTTATTTGCGTGTAACTCTAGAAATAGCACTAAATTCAAATTCCATAATCTAAGAAGTTTACAGAAGTAGTTTACTTACAAAATTTAGGAAATTTATTCTCAACAGTTTTGCGCGAGTTCCGCAGATTTTTCCAGGAAAAAAGTCCGTCAAATAAATTAGATCCTTTTTCAGTAACTGAACGATTTTTCTTCGGGGACATAGATAACTTCTCACAAAGGCTTTGAATGGTCATGCGCAAACTTCCAGGGTTTCCTCGGGAACCAATCACCACAAGATATTTACGCTTCCCTGAGGAAACGTAATAGGTCGCAAACTTACAAGTTTAACATTTAATGTGAACAAAATTAAATTAAAAGAAATTTCACAGAGTTCTTTTTCATTCGCTAACAAAGCTTTTACAAACAAGTTCGCGTAAATAAATGAAATTCCGATTTTAGAACGCGAGACAGTTTTTAACTAGACTTAAAAATTTTCATTCATGCCACAGAATTTAAAGATGTTTGCTTGTTTACAAGCCACTTTAGTTTTTGGGGGACGGAACTACAACTAACTTAGAAATCTAAGTTACACCTTATAATTTCAAGGACTCCGCCTTACAATATTCTGAATAACCTATCAAAAAACATTTTCATCACATAAGGTCGTCCTACGAAAGCTTTCATCCACACATAAGGAAAGAAGGAGCTTCTCTTTTTCCTCACTGGGTGTTACAAGAATAATTGCCCTTTGATTGGATATTGACACTCCCTTCCAGAAAGAAAGCTCCTCCTTTTCCTTAAAAATCAACTTAAAATAAAGTCCTTTCTTCGAAGAAAGCCTGGGGCTTATTGAAAGAATAGCCGCCCTAAAAAGGCGGTCCAGCAGCGGACTGGACAGAGCTCGAGACCGCAGAGAAAGGGTAAAGGTACAACCGGGGGGGCAGGGGAGCAAAATCAGTGTCTGGAATCGCCAGCGACCCACGTGGAATGCACGGAACCGCGACGCAAGGTGGAGGGAGTGGAGGGCGCAAAGAAGGGGCCGATAGAGAAGAGTGGGAAGAGGCCGATAAAGAAAAAAGGGTTGGACGGGGCCTACTGATGGTCCAAAGAAGCCGAAGGATGTAGCTTCCGGTCGGGGTGGGTCGGGTGCTGTAAGTGCGGCAGGGTCTACGGGTGGCGACGGATATCGAAAGGTCTCGGGCAAGAAGGCTGCGAGGCCGAAGCTTGAGACCCTGGTTGCCGCTGTCAGATCTCCAACCGTTTTAGTCTCCTGTGCGCGAAGAAGGAAGACACCGTTTTGATTGGGGACTCGCAGATCAGGGGCCAGGAGAAGTTATTTACTTCTGCAAACCGGGACAAGAGGGAGGTAAGGTGCTTACCCGGGCGGGGAACACGCACTTAAGGAAGGCGTTAGAGAAACCGCGTGGCTAGTCGGAGGACTGCGGTCGTGTCCACGCTGGTTGTAACGATCTGTTCTTTAAAGGCTGTAGGGTAGGTTCGACGGAAGGGATCATCACCGAGATCATGTCTCTTGCGGATGATCTAAAACTTAAGACAGACAGGGGAATGTTGATGGGTATTTTAACACGGATGAATGCCAGTCACCACGCGCTCAGTAAGGTCATTGGCATCAACGAGAGGGTGCAAGACTTGTGCGTTTCACTGGGCGTGAGGTTTGTTGGTCCCTTTGACGCGTTTTCGGGTAGGTGGGACCTCTATCAGAGAGATGGGTGTCCACCTTAATGACAAGGGTAAAGGTGTGCTGTGCACGCTGCTCGATCGGCACCTATACTGTATGGTAAGGGGATTGATGACGGGCCCCCACCAAGTAGAGATGATCCTAAGCCGCTGGCGGACGTACCTTTAACTGAAGGGTGCGTCCATGTACAGGTGGGTGACCCTCCTTCCCCGTTGGAGGAGGCTCAGGCTCCTGCGGAAGTTGCCCCCTCATTGGTGAGGGGCTCTTCAACTCCTGACAGCCCTGGCTGTTCGGGAAACGGATTGTGCTAGGGGGCGGTCAGAATAGGGAAGGCTCCCTCCGTGCAGTGCTTTTTAATGCTAGGTCGATTATGAATAAGTTTTGCGAGCTACAGGCGCTCTTAGCATCAGAATACCAGGATATCGTGGATATCACCGAGTCCTGGATTCATACTCGTAGGGACTACGTTGGGGAATTCGAGATTCCCGGGTACAAAATGTTTCACAAGGACTGCACCCGTGGAGAGGGGGGAGGGGTACTAATATACGTGAGGGACACGTTGAGTCCGGTTGACTGTCAGTTCCGATCGGAACGGGAGCTGCTTGGCGTCGATCTGAACCTGGGAGGAACGAACTATAGGTTAATCTTGGTGTACAGACCTGCGCATCTCCTCGAGGAGGATACAGCCCTGTACACCGAACTCCGAAGCCTGCTAAGGGACAGGGTGTGTGTAGTTTTAGGATACTTGAACTGTCGCGGCATAAAGTGGGAAGACAGGACTGCTGATGCTGAAGGGAGGAGGCTAGTTGACTTTGCTGATGAGAACTTCCTTACTCAGTGGATCAATGGTCCTACATGAGGCGATAGCGTTCTAGATTTAGCATTCACGACCGAAGACAACCTCATCACTGGCCTCACTGTTGACGAATCGTTGGGCGGGACTGATCACGGTCTGATTAGGTTCTGTGGCTGCGTCCCTCGGGTGAAGCGTAGTAACTCGAGAGGCAGTAAGCTCGATCTGCGGCGGGCGGACTTTGTTGGCCTCCGGGATAGCGTAGGTAAGATGGGGTTAGAGGTTGGCGGTGATGTTGAGGGAGTGTGGAGTGCATTCTGGGATGAGTTTACGGTGCTGCAGTCTTCTGCCATACCCTCAAAACCAGTCACCTCTGCCTCAACGCAGCCTAAGTGGTTCAGTCGGGACATCGCTTTGGCTATCCGAAATAGGAAAGCTGCGTATAGGAGGGCGAAGGCCAATCGTTCCCATGAGAACACTGAGGCGTATGTCCGCCTGTGCAGGGAAGTAAAGGCGAAGGTTAGGCTTGCCAAACTTAACGAAGAACTCCGGGTGGCAAGCCTCTGCAAGGCGAACCCTAAGGAATTCTTATGTTAATAGTAGAAAGCCCATTAGAAGCATGATATGCTCGTTAAAGGACCCCAGCGTCGCTCTAAGGACATCCGACCGGACATCGCTAATGTGTTGAATGAGTACTTTGCGGGAGTGTTCACCAGGGAGGAAACCCGCGTCATCCCCGAGCCAGGCGTCAGGCACGACGGTGCTCGTCTGGATAGGGTTCGGTGTACCGCGACAGACGTTGCCGATATAATAGACAAACTGAGCGCGTTTAAGGCTTCTGGGTCAGACCAGTTCCTCCCCAGAGTTTTGCGGGAAGTGCGCCACCAGGTGGCTCCCCACCTGGCTACAGTCTTCAACAAATCGTTGGAGACGGGCCAGGTGCCTGGTGAGTGGAGGGAAGCCAACGAGACCACTATCTTTAAGGGGATCACGAAAGTCCAGGGAACTATCGTCCCATTAGTTTCACTTCGGTTGTGGGTAAATTATTAGAGGGGATAATAGCGGATAGGATCGTTGACCATTTGCATTCCTTCAAGCTGCTTGGGGACTCCCAACATGGTTTTAGACGGCATAGGTCGTGTCTCACCAACTTGTTCGAGTTCTTCCACGTCATGTGGAGTGAGTACGATAAGAGTAGGGCGATTGATATACTTTATCTCGACTTTCAGAAAGCCTTTGATAAGGTACCTCACCGCCGACTAATGGCCAAAGTTCCGTTTTGGGGCCACTGTTGTTTATCATTTACATAATTGATATCGACGCTGGCATCGTCAGTCGGATCGCCAAATTCGCTGATAACACCAAGCTTGGGGCCAATGTTGGGACGCCCGAAGCGATCGAGCAACTGCATGCGGAACTACGTAGGATAGGAGTGTGGTCCGAAAAATGGCGAATGCCGTTTAACTTGGGTAAATGCAAGGTGATGCACATTGGCTACGCCAATCCCAAGTCGGACTACTCCATGTTAGGGAGTAATATCGAGGCGACTAATTTGGAAAAGGACTTGGGTGTGCTAATTAGCAGCGACCTTAAGTTTACCAAACAGTGTGTGGAGATGGAAAAGAAAGCCCAGAAGCTGTTGGGTTATATCAGGAGGCAATTTCGATTTCGGAACAAGGAGATTGTGCTCTCTGTACAATTCCCTGGTTCGGCCGCACCTGGAGTATGCTGTGCAGTTCTGGTCGCCCACCCTCAGGGAAGATATCGAGAGGCTGGAGCGAGTCCAGGCGAGGGCCACAAAGTTAATCCCTTCCGTTAGGCATATGGGCTACAATCGATGTTTACACGCCTTGAATTTGTTTTCACTGGAAACTCGGAGGCTGCGTGGTCAATTCATCGTGGTTTTCAAACTCTTACACGGGTTCGATGATGTCGATTTTAGAAACATGTTTAGCTTAAATGATAACTCAACTCGCAACAATGGTTGGAAGTTGGATTTAAAACGGTTTAGTACTAGTATGTGTGTGAATTACTTTACATATAAGATCTGTGACACATGGAACAGACTACTTCCAGAAGTTGTGAACAGATCCTCTGTGGATTAGTTGAAGAAAAGGTTAGACCGAATCTTGCACACTATTTGAGGATGTATGAATTTTTCCCTTGCACCCGCTGCCATTGGTACCTCCTCGGTATGGGCCGCAAGGCCTTTTGAGGTACTTCTTGTCATTATATAACTCTCACTCTCTCATATATATATATATATATATATATATATATATATATATATATTAGGGTGGTCCAAATCCATAGGGGGAAATTTCAAAATTGTCTTAGATAGTCTCCACAAGTGTGGTTTTTGTCCATTTAGTGTCCACATGGTCTGTGCAAAATTGCAGCGTGATTGGTGAATATTTAGAGGTCGCCCCACTCTGAATATATATATTATATAATGTACTTTTTCTTCCGTAGGTCCGATGGCTCAAACTCGATCAATTCCAAAAGTTTGGCTTCTAGGGATGGCAACTGGAACTTTATCCACGTCAAGGCTCCCTACATGCCTTGACGCCCGCCTCTTGGGGCAATACCACCACATCAATCAAAAGCAAACCACCTCCGACAGTCTGAACCAGGCATGCCAGAGGGTGATTGAAGTCTGGACCCGAGCGCGGATCCCAACTCAACGGATCGACTCCTGTGTCCGTAAGCTTTCAAAGCTTTTAGACCGCTACAAAACACTCAAGAAGCACAGGACCAGGCAACGTGCCAGCGATAGAATGAATGAAGACATCTTCAAAGCGGACATCCAGGAACTGTTTGACATCGCAACCAGTGATGCCATGAGCACAATCGTCAACGTTGAGGACCGAAATTTCCTGTCCATGCAGCGCAAGGACGTCAATTCTTGCAGCATGGCTGGCATTGATAAGGAAACGACTACACAAGAGGACAGAAAGCGATCCAGAATGGAGAAGGAAGCCAAGAGGAAGGCAAGGCATGAAGCAACACAGAAAGATTTGGAAGAAGCAGGAGTGTCATCAATTGATCTTTCCTCTTCTTCTTCTTCCCTTTTTTCGCAAGACGACGACTATAGACCATCGGTTCCGATTCCTTCTTCGTCTGAAGCTCCGGCACCAAAGCGTCCCAAGAACAAGGTTACGAACATTTTCCAATCTCCAGAAGTCATTGGAGCAATGGATCGCACCAATCTTTCTGACCGGAATGCTGTTTTCGTAACTGGAGCTGTATTACAGGCCGCGGGGCATGATCTGTCTGGGATGACGTGCTCTCGGAGCTCTATTCATCGCTACAGAGAAAGTGGGCAAGAACAGGCAGCTCGAGAAGACCTAGAATCATTCTCTCTAGAAGACCCTGTCCTTCTCCATTGGGACGGAAAGCTTCTCCCCGGCATTGAAGGGAAGAAGACGAATGTGCATCGGATAGCAATCCTTATAACATTCAATGGACAGGAGAAGCTGCTTGGTGTCCCAAAGATGAAACAAGGAACTGGAGAAGCACAGGCCCAGGCATGCCTTCAAACTATGAAATTATGGAACGTGGAACAGCATGTGAGAGGTCTCGTCTTCGATACCACTGCGTCAAACACGGGTTTACATCGCGGAGCCTGTGTCAGGATTGAAGAAGCATTGGGTCACGAGCTAGTTTGGATCGGTTGTCGACATCATATACTTGAAGTCGTACTTGCTGATGTCTTTGCCTCAATATTTGGCTCAACAGGAAGTCCTGAAACAGGCCTTTTTAAGCGATTTCAAAAGGAATGGCCATCTCTCTCCCACGAAGCATTTGTCTCAGCATCGGACAGCTTGTTCGAGAACCCTCAACTCCAAGAGATGAGAAAAGAGATGCTCACTTACTTACCTAACGCTCTTCAGGCAAGCCAACCTCGTGACGACTACAAGGAGTTCCTTGAACTATCTTTGCTCTTCCTGGGGGAAAGACTGGTGGTCAACTCTTTATCCGAGCTCCGGGTCCCATGCACCACGCGAGATGGATGGCGAAGGCGATTTATGCGCTCAAAATCTACCTCTTTCACTTTCAATTCAAGCTCTCAGCACGCGAAGAACGAAACGTGACTCAGCTGGCTTTATTTGTCAGTCTGATTTACGTCAAGTACTGGCATGAAGCGCCAATGGGGACACAAGCTCCTCTCAATGATCTCAAAATGCTGCATCTTCTGGAAAAATATCCACACGGAGGAGCTGCACAAGCGGCGAAGACAGCTCTAAGACGCCACCTGTGGTACTTGTCGGAGCATCTGATTGGACTGGCCTTCTTCGATAATAGGATCGATCCTGATACCAAAAGGAGAATGGTTCAACACCTCCAACATCCCCAAAAGAATGGCTGCCCCCGACGAATCGACATGGCGGAAGCTGGTGTTGAAAATGATGTGGCATCCTTCGTCACGAAAAGGACATTGACCCTCTTTGATGCCTTGAAAGTTGGAGGTAAGGAGGAAGCGCGCCAGTTACTTCAAAAAGATCCACGGGAATGGCCAAATGACAAGAACTACAGGGAACTTAGAGATCGCGCCTTAAAGATGAAAGTCGTCAATGATGCTGCCGAGCGAGGTATTGCTCTCGCACAACGCTACAATGACACTGACACGAAACGAGGACCAGAAGCAGTACCTCCTACAACTCGTAGCCGCCCACCGAAAACAGATACCAATACCATCCAAGGCGACTCTGATGCAGAAGAAATAATGAAGATACACCCATTATCATGTCCTATTGTCTTACCGTTTTCTTTCATATTCTTTGAGAACCAAAAAAAAATTTAGTTATTCAGTTGTCTATATATTTTCCCAAATTTTCAAAAAGGGGGCAAGTGGGGCGACCCCTAAATATTAACCGAATAACGTGAAACTTTGCACAAATACTGTCCACACCAAGAGGCATAAAACCAACCTTGTGAGAGAACTTAGTCGATGCTTTAACTTTTTGGACCACCCTAATATATATATATATATATATACACACTTAAATTAGTTACAGAATTAGTATCCATTACATTTTAAATAAGCTACAAATATAATCCTCGTCCTTAAACGTTACACAAACATATTATACGGTACATTTTATAATTTTCACAATATAGTCCTTTAAGCTATACTGTGCACATTGTTACAATAATTAATTGATGAAGTTACAATTATATATATGTATATATATATACGCATAAATCTTCACACAATACACCGACTGCCAACAAACATGAACCGGTTTTTTATCTGGCTGCATACCAGTTCATCATTCCGTTCAAATGTCACACAAGTCGAATAATTTTTAAAATTTGTAAATTCATTCCCGCAGACCATATGCATGAGAAAGTGCAAACTGTACATGCCACATACGTTGCTGTAGTAGCTCTGGAATCGTAAGGATTCCAGGCTATTTGGGGAATTTGCAATTCATCGAGAAATTTTACAATAATACTGTAGCATCATTCCAAGGATGTCCACCCACTGAATTAAAATAGTACATTTGTTCCCTATTTTTAAAATAAACGGCTATCGAATGAATCTCTTCTCCGCCGCTAACATCCATATTTAGAACAAGTGCCTCCGCAGTGTCTCGTAGTTGGAAGTTTCATTCTTCGCAAACACGCCGATAAATTTGGAGCGTGTGAATCGGTCACTATTCATTACTCTCTGGAGTGTATTCGTGTCCATTTTTAAAAGTGTGACTACACCTCTAAACTTATCAATTTCTATTAGAGCTTAAGATTCGAGGTAAATTAGTACATTAATAGGCGCGTCTAGCGGCTTGGCGAATTCCAGTCTGACTAAGATGTTCCCACTCTGCTGTGGACTTGTGTGCGTATTTATACTCGCAGATAAGTTGGGGGAGAGGTCAAAGGGGTAAAGATTCACCCTATCAACGAATTCCTTCTGTGTTACGCCGATTCCTAATTCGTTACAAGTACCGGCAATATGTACAAGATTACTATAAGCTCTCGACAGAAAATAGTGATACCTCTCTCGACAAGTAGTAAACAGTTTATGATTCTTAAGAACAACGTCCTTAGCTTATATTAGTTAAAAAAGTGGTCAACCATAGGATTCATGCGCTTAGAACACTTCTTTTTTGATGTCCTTTTACGTTTAACGCGACGTGCTGGTAACCCCTTCTTCTTCCGTACAGGACTCTTCTTCCCGCCACCACGCATTTTTCTCTTTGCAGCTCTGATGATTTCGTCCCGTGTACGCTTTAAGTGCTTTTTTAGAGCTTCTTTAGGCTTAACCCAAGCCATTGTCTTCTACCGTGTTAAAGACCTGATTGTAACCTTTCCTCCCGAGATATCTGGGAGGATTTTAAACATAAACACAATTTTACCACATCCTGTAGGGCCAGATATATTACATGTGGACGGGCTCGTGAACCTGAATTTTTCTACAAATTCCACCTCTAACACGTCACACTTCTAAGTGGAACATTTAGAAAATATAATAAAATTTTAAGTGATAATCCTTATATTCTACAGTCTTGTCTTGTCTTCTTCCTCAAAACCGTGAATGAGGATGAGGTACTGTGCCAGCAACATGTCCCCATCATCGATTTTGCAGACGATACCGAGGACAGTGTAGTTGTTGTTAGGGGCTACAGACTCCACCCACGCTAGCGAACCCCCACCAGCGACACCTGTAGCACCCCCACGCGATGATTAGCCTTCCACGTCAATTATAAAGCGTGCCAGGAGTGTGCCGGTTGTTAGAACCAAAGTAATAGAGCTCCAGCCCTCTACTTCTTACAGCACAGCCGTAAGACGCGTAGTTGAACGTATTATGGAGTTTGCCCTTCAGAACAGCGAGGGACGTGAAGTCAGGACGCGACTGTCCTTCGGGTTCGGGTCAGATGGCAGAGATATAGATGATTTTTGGTTAGTAATACACAAATGGATAACATATTAAGAAAACTTCTAGCCCCGTATTCAAATCACCGTCGTCGATTTGAATTTCTTCAAAGCTATTACGAAACTATCTACAACACGATCCAGCTCTGCCCGGCTCCTCTAAGAAAAAGGTACGGATGTAGACAGAAATTTTTTATTTATTTTATGGTCACAAGTTCATATATTTTTTCTGAAGAAAGTTTCCAGGCCTCTGAATTATGATATAAATTAATATGTAAAAGTAGAAATTTTGAATGCCCTTTAAGAGAAAAAAAATGAAAATATTGCACTTCAAATTGAGTTTTCGTATAATCATTCTACTCCTCTATTCGTTTAACCCCTTGTTTAAATTGCGCAGTTCCTCAAACCTATAGCACAAATTACGCTTCAGAGGAAAATAAACTACAAAAATGGGTTCTGGTAGCCTACAGTTTTAACGTGGTACCAATACTGATGAGGTTTCTTGAATGATATATTTAAGACCGTATTAAACGCTGAGTTGAAATACACAATATATATATATATATATATATATATATATATATATATATATATATATATATATATATATATATATGAGAAAGGAGAGAAGTTATAAAAAAGCTTTGGTTGAAATACGGGGATATAATTTTTCTACTTGTATTTCCTGTGTGCGACAATCCATTGTCTCAGTTTGTACAGTTTCACAAATGTTCGCCACTTTTTGCGATGAAAATAATTCTCCCCGGTCAGAAGCTGCGAAGAGCAGCGTAGATGCTTCAGCCCATGAGAACATCAGGATAAAATCACACTACCGTATCACTATCGTATGCTTATACGAAAACTCAGTTTGAAGTGCAATATTGTTCATCGTTTTCTCTTAAAGGACATTCAAAATTTTAGCACTTTAAATTTGGTTTTATTATTATTATTGCCTCCAGACAAGGTTACATCACTTAACTAAAGTTAAGACTCATTTCACTAAGCAGTGGAACCGAGTACTTGATGGGTCTGAGGGAGAGACAAGTAATTAAGGATTGGTCTGACACGATTAAGGTTGGGGACCTTGTTCTAATACAAGACAGTACTCCAAGGCAGTACAGGCTCTGGCTTGAGTTTTAGAACTCAGACCAGGGGCAGACGGGATAACAAGGGTGGTCAAATTAAGAACTTCAATGGGTGACACAACAAGAGACATTTCTATAAATGTGTATATACTCAATTCACTTCGCGAATATAACTTGCATAACATCTCCAACTTCGTATACGTTTAACTGAAATACAGGAATTGTTTTCGTAAATTCTTTTGATAAATTAATTTGTTTTTTTTTACTTTCTTATATATTCATTAATTTTTATAGGAGGGCTGATTAGTGTCTATTTTTTCTTTATTTCATTTTAATGCAATCCCATTTTAATGATAGTTTCAATTTTTTGTTTGCTTACAACAAAAAGTGAACACTCGTCATTATGCAATGATTTATTTTAAATTTTTGTTTACATAATAAGTTGCGCTGAAGTTTTCGTTTCATAATATGTTCTTATTTTGAATAACGACGTAAAATTGTATTTAGTTTCACTTGGAAACGATACATTACTGGAATTCTTGTGATTTTCAAACCATGCTGGGTTTTGTGTTGAAGGAGAGAGTTGTCTCTCAGATGTAATTTGTGAATTAAGAGTTTTCTTCCTGTGAAATTTAGCGTTGCAGGTTGGGATTAATGTATTACGTTAATTTTCGGTATTAATATTTACATTTTTTATATTTACGGATTCTATTTTGGAAAATTGTTATTGTTTAAATTTCATTTGAGTTTACTCGTGCAATTGAAACTTTAGTTTGAGTGTTGACCGGAAATGGGGTCTTTTAGATTGCCAGTAACGCTTTTGTGATAATCTATGTGTGCTCCCCCCAAAGTGTAAGAGGGTTCATTGATTGTCCGGCTCTTATATTTCTACTGTGCAGTTTTGTTTCGTGCGTTTGATGGTTTTTTTTTCTCCTCCTCTCCGATGTACAGTGCTTACAATAAGTCTCGCGCCTCTGTCTCGTCCCAAGCTAGTCTATTAGGTATAAAATGGGCGGTCCTTATGGCAGCGGAGGTGTGTTCGGATTGGTGTACATAATTGCTCTAACCCCATCAATGACGTCCATTATTACGTCACTTCTGCTACATTTTAGTGTTTAAAATACAAATGATTAAGAAGCAGAATGACCAAGTTTCGGGATGTTGGGATGGTTATGGAGCAATCCTAGTCATCATAATATTAGCTGGGCATTACATTATACCGTCTCAATATATACTGTAGACTATAGAGAACGACTAATTCGGCAAATATCCCAAATCATGGCATACCTAAGTTATTTTGACGCAGGTCTAAATTATTTGCTCAAATGCAATGATTGATATTAAGTAATTGTTGGGAATTGTTGTCAATATTGTTGTTTGTGATACATATCCTACGTGAAGAATCTAATGATCAAATTCCTCAGTGAACCTCTCACGCGCTCGCATTTCGAGGAAGTCACGGTCGTCTCACTAATAGATAGTTTATCCATTGTTTTAAGTGGTAACCTATTCCATTTATGAAAGTCATTAGTCTAAAGCAAGACTGGTGGGCCGTGAATCAGAGAAATTTGCATTTGATTTGCTCATCGTAATTATTACGTAATATAGTATACTGTATATAGTAGTATATAAAAGTTTATTGGTAGCATATCATATGACAATTCCCATAAACATATGATGGCCTCGATGTTGCCAGTTTTTATTTTTTCCTGAAACTATTACCTTCTCATAGTTTGTTTCAACAATGCATATATTATCATCTCCACGAGCGTAGACTGCAAGAAAAGATTCTAACTAAGGATAAGTAAAGTTCTTTCATGGTCACAATATATACTTTTATAGATGTCAAACATAAAAATATAATAAAATTCTATATTAACATAAATATATATTTGATACACATTTACGTCATGGCTTTAACATCAGTATTTCGTATAGCTTCCTCCGGCATCAATAATTTCTTGCAATCGTTGCGGCATAGAAAAGGCCAGATTGTAGGGAATGTTTGGTGTTCGACGTAAGCTCTCCTAACTATTCCTCGTGTGAGCTAAAAGTGCTTCAAATGTTCTTTCATTGCGTTGCTCCCATTCATTAATCATTATTGCCCAAAGGTTTTCAATCGGATTCATATCAGGAGAACGTGGTGGCAGAATTAGATTAATAATCTCTGGCTCCCTTTCCTCCTCCCTTCGTAATTCCCCACCCAACCTCGTTTCCTTCGACATAGCAACGCTTACCTCCATCCTCATTCCACTTCCTTCATTAAACCTATTATCGCTTTTACTGTCCCTTCCTTCCATCCTTCAATGCCAGCGTTCTTAAACCTAGCACATAAATTATATAATATGGAATCTAACACCTTAGATCTCTACGCATTCATGTTACTTGAAGACGCCTGTGTCTTAGGGGAATCTAAGTGTTGAGAGTGGGCTTGAGGGGTAGTCGATAGATTATTACAGATGACCTTGAACGCTCCAACTATTTAAAAATGATTATTTATTACGCACATCATATGGCACAATACACACATGAATTTAAGTATCTTACACTATAGGAATGGAATTGAATCCTACTAGAGTTAAAAAGTCGCAAAATATGATAGATTAGTTTGTATTAAGAGGTTACTAAGAGAAAAGGATTTGGGATAGAGCGGAAGGCAGAGAGTATATTTTCTCGAGTTTCGGTTATTATTAACGCTATATGGATACATTGCCATGCGGTGTGATCAGAGAGAGAGAGAGAGAGAGAGAGAGAGAGAGAGCGAGCTTTTAAATCACACCTTTTAAATGGTTTGTGGGTAAGGGCTTCACGTATGTTATTTTAGTCCAGGGTAGTTTATGTGGAGGTGTTAACGTAACTTGCACTTGGGACTGTTAATTGTAAGACAACTACCATAGCTGGGACTGAGACACGTTATCCCCTGCATATTCTATATATATCTATATACAGTATGTCTCTATATATAAATAAATAGAGTGATCGACACAATGATAATGTGGACGTCATTGATGGGGTTAGAGCAATTATGTGCACCAATCCGAACACACCTCCGCTGCCATAAGGACCGCCCATTTTATACCTAACAGACTAGCTTGGGACGAGACAGAGGCGCGAGACTTATTGTAAGCACTGTACCTGCCATAAGTGACCTTATTGGTAGCTAGGGCGTGATTACATTTTTGTGAATTCTGTAAAATTTGTAAATTTTCCAGGAATTTGGCCAGAGCAAATTATAGTTATTGTTTCGAAGTGAAGTGTCAAGAAAATTCGGTAAATTAAATATGAAGAGTGATAATTCACTGGGGAACACAACTTTTGGTGACTTAGATGTTAGACCTGTTTCTGGGTATATTGAGGTCGCTGATTCTAAAAATGACATTAGTTTTTCTCCATCAGCTCTGCTTATCAAGATATGATATATATCTATATTATTTCTATATAATATATATAATATATATAATTGCTGACTGGCAATCACTGTTTTTGTCAATTGAATACAAAAGTATGATGAATGTCAGCAAAAATAGTGTATTAACATCAAACAAGCATAAGGTACGAAAAATATTTCTTAAATTCAAACAAGCTTGAGACACGAACGGCAAAAAAAGTTCTTTCATTGAGACATCTCACATAAACCGCGTTTCTGAGATTTCTTGCGATGAGATGTGCCAGGACATTCGCGTTGGATGCTCCAGCAGTAATCTGCCATCATGTGAGTATCCCATCGTCCGCGGTACCGTTCTTCCTGGTCCTTAGTTCTTGGTGAAATCGTTCACCCTGTTCCTCGCTTAGATCACCGAGGTTATCTGGGAAACGATCCAAATGACTGTGGAGGTAATGCAGTTTGATGCTCATTTTACAGCCAAGTTTACAAAAAGAAGAGAGCATATTCTCCACTAGTTCACCGTAGTTATCGGCCTTATAGTTCCCAAGGAAATTCTTCACAACCATACTAAACGATGACCACGCACGTGCCTCAATGTTGTCCATTGAATCTTGGAAACGCGGGTCTTTCATGAGTTCCCGGATTTGCGGTCCATCGAAAATACCTGCCTTCAGCTTTTCCATGCTCAGCGCAGGAAATTTTCTACATATGTGGCCAAAAACACGTCCCATCTCTGTTCAAAGCCTTTATAAATTGTTTCATCAAACCTAGTTTGATGTGCAGTGGTGGCAATATGATCCTTTCTCTGTCAACCAAGCTTCTTTGATGATATTTTTTTCTCCAACCACCATGTTTTCTCTCAGAGGCCACTGTCTTCTCACCCAGTGTTCATCTTTAGCTCTACTGTCCCAGAGACATATAAAGCACGGGTACTTGGTGTACCCGCTCTGCTGGCCCAGGAGAAAATTCACCATCTTCAGATCCACACAGATCACCCATTGGTGGTCTCGGTATGATTTCTTTTTCTAGGACTAGGGTGACTGTCACGTGCTCTTCTCTCATACCGACTGAGTGACCAATTGGGATTGATCTGTATCTGTTGCCGTTGTGTAGAAGAACACATTTTAGGCTCCGTTTGAAGCTATCTATGAATAACCGCCATTCACTTGGTGTGTATTCCGATATGCCCTTTTCATCCAATCCGCGCACATTGTTGCAGAAAACTAAATCGTTCTCTTTGAGAAGAAGGGCAGTAAATCCTTTTCTCTGTCGCGATATAACGTGATTTTGGTTCCCGGCAGCAATAAATTTTTTTCTCCCAGCCTGGAAGCTAACATTCAGACGATTTCTTCGAAAGACTTAAGTCCCTTATGAGGTCGTTTAATTCGTGTTGACTAAAACCTTCTGCAACTGATGACGGTCCTTCGAAATCACTGTCATTTTGCCCACATATGCTTTCTTTGTCAGTAGCAGATTCATCATCTTCTTGAGGAGCTCTAGAAGATGGCTGAATGATGGGACAGGTATCTCATCTGAATGTGAAACAGGCCGTCTAGCTGAGTCTATGTCAGATACGTCCATTTACTCCGGTTACGTCCATTGATGCCCTTTATATTCACCAAACAAAAGTAACAGTCATCACTGTGGTTTCTCTGTTCTCTCCATACATTGGTATACCAAATTTCAGGCACCTCCTCTTTCCGTTGGTCCATTGCCGCAGATGCTCCGTACACGTTTTACACACAACATGAGGAGCCCATGGCTTATCTTGGTCCCTTAGTTGTACTTTGAAATAGGCAAAATAAGCTTTTTTCACAATCAGTAATAGTTTTTCTCTGTTCAATGAACGTGTACTCTCCGCAGATAAAACAAAACATCTGGATGATTTAAACACTTTCTTCGTGATGAAGCCATGTCAACACCTGTAACAGGAAAGAATTCACGTTAGTACATGTAAATACACATGCAAAACAGCAACAACAAAATCATAGCTACAATTTAATTATACAGATACATTTAGATTTACGAGCAACTCATATTACCGTTTTAGAAGGGTAATAAAGTAGGTAATGACGTATGCAATATCTCAAAACTAGAGCTGCTAGAACAAAATGGATGATATTTTCTGAATCAGTGGCATGAAAATATCCAGAATAAGGTCTAAAATCTCAGGCACCAAGAAAAAAAAATTTTTTTGTTCCCCAGTGTATAATCAGTAGCAGTACAAACATTTCGAATATTTTTTTTTTCAAAATTTCGAAAGGCTCGATTTGGAAGCAACTAAATTAAATCCGAATTCCATCCATTAAGTTTAGTTGACCCGATTTAGGTGGATCGATCACGACGAGAGAGAAAGATACGAGAGAGAGAGACAAGAGAAGATACGAGAGAGACAAGAGAAGATACGAAAGAGAGACAAGAGAAGATACGAGAGAGAGACAAGAGAAGATACGAGAGAGAAACAAGATACGAGAGAGACAAGAGAAGATACGAAAGAGAGACAAGAGAAGATACGAGAGAGAGACAAGAGAAGATACGAGAGAGAAACAAGATACGAGAGAGACAAGAGAAGATACGAGAGAGAGAAGATACGAGAGAGAGAGGAGACGAGAGAGAGAGAAGAGACAAGAGAAGAGACGAGTGAGGGAAATGAAACCGAATGCGCAGCGACTTAGTGCAGGACATGTTCGGACCCAGATGGTCTACTGGTATTTTTCAGGCAGTCCTGGTCTCGCTGCTCGATGCTTCGCTCAATATGCGTTTTAGCACTCTGTAGGCAAATCACGAGAGTTTGAACGAGTGTCTAAGGCTTTATTGTCCATACAGACATACAGTAGGTTCGTTGTGAAACCGCCTACAGCGAAGTGATCGATTATTGCCACGAGAGAGTCCTTCAGCTAGACGTAGGAAGAGCGGCGTTCACCGACAAAAGTTGAGATGAGAGAGGCGAGTTTCTTCGTCGACTTCTAGAATTCCAAATTCTGTCCATTTCTGGTGCGTGATTCCACTTTCAGTATATCTCCATCCAGGCCCTCTCAGAGGCCTGGGCCACTTCCAGCTTTTGAGGCCCATAGCTAAACCCAATTATTACTTTCACTGCAAAACATTATATTCAAACCTGAAAGTTTCTAAATTTGAGGTCCAGGCCAAATAGCCCTCCTAGCCCCCCCCCCCCTCTGAAAGGCCGTCTCCACCTCTTGATCCTCTTAGAATTGGACGTCTCTCTCTTTTTTTTTTCGCCACTTTTTGGAGAGAGAGCGGAACCTCAAGCTTACTGATCTGTTGCATGGTGATGCAACCCTTGCAGTCTTGCGAAGTGAGAAGGAGAGCTGCAGTTGAAAATTTAAGAAGTCCATTGTCAGCTGTGCGGATTGTTATCTAAACACGTCCAGAAATTAAGGAACACTGATTATTATGTAATGAAAGTGAAAGGGTGCGATTATTGCCCAAATTGGTGATTGTGTTTTGTGAAATAGTATGTGCGATCTGGTCAGTTTTCACATAAACATTTTCTTGTTCTTTCTATGTTGCCCTGATAGTAACTGTATAACTATAGGAATATTTGTTCCGAATGTAAAGCGATCTTTGATGAGAAATAGCTGGAATAGATTGTGAACTTGAAATTTGTTGTAACCAGTGTTAAGAAAATAGTCCTTTATTTTTCACGTAACAGTTTGTTACAGGTTTTACATTTGATTATTAGTGTGAAATGTTATTTTATGCAAATGTTGTGACAATTAAAAATTTTTCTTTCGATTTTTATAAAATTAAACAAAATATCTGATGTGTGGAATTTGTCATTCTAATGACTTCTTCTCTATTCTACTTTTGAATTTGTTAAAGAAAAATGCAAAATAAATAAATTTGTTGAATAAATAAATAAATTTGCTAAAAGGTATTAAATTAAATAAATAAGTTTTCCTAGTGTAAAACATATTTTCAAGGGGGTGATGCGAGTGTAGTAATGTCTAATTAAAGAATAAATGTTTGTTTATAAGAATTTAAGAATGTCTAATTAAATGTTTTGTTATAATAAGAATTAAAAATGGTTTCTTTATAAATGATAGTTGGCAACAACCCGAAATGGGTCTAAAGGAGAGAAATGACCATCCTCAGTTGACGGGCGAGCGTTGGCCCAATAAGGTGTTTCTCGTATTTAAGATGTGGTTTATTTAAAATAAACATTTTGTCTCTCTCTCTCCACGTTTAAATGTTAACGCTAATTCCGTCCTCGCCCTCGCATTTCCCCATTTGTCTAAATTGTTTCGGCATAAAATAAAAGTCAGTAAATAGTGAACAGAAGTGTATAATTTATCCTTCGTCTCCGCATTTTCCGAAAGTGTAATGGCTCAACCGTCGGCCCGCGTTCGTATAGACAGAAAAAACGAGTGATATAGAAAGTGAAGTAAATAATGAATTATAAAAGGGAGGGAATGGGAATCACTACACCTCTGTGGGCGTGTCTATCAAAATTGGTCTAAGCAGCCCTCATTTTTTTCAAATTTAATAAGTGGACGCTCAACATAATTATTTTAAATAAATTTTTAGGACTATTTAAATTTGGTTTTATATTATTATTATTGTCTCCAGACTAGGTTACATCACTTAACTAAAGTTAAGGCTCATTTCATTAAGCAGTGGAACTGAGTACTTGATGGGTCTAAGGGAGACAAACAAATCACTAAGGAGGATTTGTCTGACACGATTAAGGTTGGGGACCTTGTTCTAATACACGACAGTACTCCAAGGCAGTACAGGGCTCTGGCTCGAGTTTTAGAACTCAGACCAGGGCAGACGGGGTAACAAGGGTGGTCAAATTAAGGACTTCAACGGGTGACACAACAAGAGACATCTCTCTTTTGTACCCATGAAAATGATATGGGTGTATGATAGTTGCAATTGGGTATAAAACAGAAAATAATGTTATACATTTCAGTCACGGGTAATGCATGGTGAAGTAAAAAATATGTATATATTTTGGTCACTTAAATATTTTTGAATCATTATTTCTTGGACATCTTTTATCTTCAACAGTAAGGTTTAATATGATCCTTAAAGCTGGTTTAAAATTATATTAAAAAATAATGCAGTAATGTCGAAGTGGAGCTACAGTCAGATGTTTTCACCTTGGTAGAACACCATGTGTATATACGTAAGAATCACTTTTATATGAAAATTAAAGTTTATTGTGCCCCATACTCCATATGTCAAATATTAGTAGTGATAATAATTGGGGATAAGGTAGAATGCATGGTGAAAAGGTGAAAAATGAATAAGTTACCCTAAAATAGAATTTATTTTTAATATAAAGTTAAATGAATATTGTTTATAATAAGATTTAAAGATATATTTGTATCTTAAGACAAAAAATTTGTTTTTGCATTAAATTTGGTTTATCATATTTGAGTTTGTTTAAAAGAGCGCCTAGCCCACAACACAATGGCTTCGTGGTGGTTTTCTGCTACGAGAAGCTTAATAGATTTAACTATTGGCTGTGCCGTTTTTGAGATCTTATTGATCTACCATGGCCTCATAAATGTATTTTAATACGTTTATGTTTAATAGTTTTGTCCATTATTTAGGTCGTTTTTTGAGACCGTATAGGTCTATCAGGAGTTGGTAAGTAAAAGCCGTAGGTAAGTCAGCTATGTAATACTGTGTTACTGCCGAGAGGTCTTAAAGTCTAGACGATTGGTGTAGCCCCATCTCGGCCTCGTGCTGCTGATGGGTAGGCTCCTAATGTCTATACTGGAGGTAATAGAGTCTATACTTAGACGATTGGTGTAGCCCTCATCTCGACCACGTGTTGATGGGATGAGCTCCTAAAAGTTTATTCCGTGTTATACAGAAAAACGTATATGCATACACACCCCACATGCAATATATACTTTATATAATTCACTAAACTGTGGCAGCTGGTTGTTTACCATCTAAAAAGATTGCCTGTCAGCCGATTAGGCTTTATGACTGGCTGTGGCACGGCTACCTTCTAAGCCTGTTGGCTGCGATGCTGAAGACATCATTATGCGTTGCTCCAATGCTCATGTCTACGAACGTATGGAACTTCTCTCTCTTCTTCTGGTGTTTACACACACCTACATACATATATTACAAATTAAATACATAGTGCAATCTGGCAACTATTCTTATGGATTGCATTTAACTCGGATTATTTATTTATATATATATATATTATATATATATATATTATTAGTCTTCTAAACAAGCCAACTGGCTGATTAATCCTTTTAAGCCAATTACGCCTTCTAAGCCAGCTGAGGAAGTCAAGAACTTCAGTATACGACGAGACCTGCCAGCGAAAAGATCTCTCTGTTAGGTTACCTTCCTAGGTCAGGACAGGTTAGGGATACCCCTTTTGGGGGGGAGGTCTTGGGCCTCCCTTTAACCCCTTTCATGCAGGGGATCAACCTCCTCTCCCTTGCTTGCATACCCTCTCCCTCACGGGTGCCAACCCCCTCCCCCTTGCAACATTGATCAACATTGCATTGCAATTGCACTCTCCCAATTTGTGGTCACACTCCTAGAATAACGTACGCGAACACCTCTGCACGCAAAAGCATTAAAGCGTTTCCTCGGTCGGTTAAATATACAACATTTGCTAACTTTCAGCCCTTCGTAGTGTGCATGGTCATGCGTGTTACTTCATATATATATATATGGAATAGCACACATGAACACGCGTGGTTTTTGTATAATACAATTATCTTCACCAGGACTCGAACCGGGATCTCTTGAGTAAGAGTCGCGACCGCTACCACCACCCTATAACGAGGTAAAAAGTTTTCACCTCGTTGCACTGCGGTGATAGTTCTCAATAAGGTCCAGGATTCGAATCCTTGTGTGTGTATCTTTTCAGATTATTTATTATTATTATTACCACATTACAGTGATAATGCAATTTTCCGGAACGTCTGAAGTGTAATTATATAAATGTTGGCCAACTTTGGAAAATGATGTTTACCATTCCCTCTTCATATCGTGTTCCCAAACTGAAACTCTTCGATTACGTAATCGTGAGAACATCCGCGAACAAAGATTTATTTACATTCCTTTAAGAAAATCGAAGACAACATTCCACAATCTTGTTAAAAATGTCTTACGATCTGATCTCATTGTTTATAGATACACCTCAAATTTTAATTAGGAAACCGGATTTCCTTACGTCATTGATGTTACGAGCATCTACTAATGTTGTTGTGACGTTCGTTAACGGAGAAAAATTTCCGCATTTTTATTTCCGCAAATTTTTAACGCGCAAAAACTAAAAATGAGCCTCATTATACGCTTCAAACCGTGTTGTTTTAGACATTAAAAAAAACCTCATTATAATGGAAGGTGAGCCGTACATCGTCAATTTATTCGACCCGCTGATATTTCGTCGTCAGGATATTCTCTCAGTATTAATAAACCAATTCAGCCTAATCTAACTCGCGTTAACTCTGTTTATTATTACCAGCACCATCGGGAATCGAACCCTAGACCCGTGTCTTCACTTCGATTATAGGGAAACTGTGTTACCCGATGAGTTAGAAATGCGGACACTTATTCCTTTTCCCCGCGTAATTTCTTTTTTTCCGGTTAGATCAACTGTACGCCCTTGACAATTGGTTAGGTTAAGTCATGATATTTTACCTTTAAAAGTGATGCGGGGGTAAAAGGAACAACTACCGAAATGCGGACTAAAAACACCTCCATACAATGTCGCATCGAATAAATGGCATTAACCCGCCTCTATTTTCATTTCAGGTGTTTGCCATCTTGAACGGGACGCAGGCGATGAGCCGGACCCAAGAACTACAGTCGAAGAACAGAAATAAGCTCTTCACCAGAGGCTCCGTCTGCTCCTTTATAGTCACGTGAGTTAGTCACGATTAAATAGAATGGAACCCCTCATTCCAACGATAGGTCAGCCATGCATGCAATAACAATTTTGTATCTACTCATTTATCTGTCATTTTATTATCATATACATGTATATAATCAAGCATGATTTTGCATAAGGCTTCCAACCGTGCACATCTTGAGTAGAAGGCGAGGGCTTTAACCATCACTCTACAAGGAAAAAGTTAGTACAACCTGCCGCATATTTCAATACCCAAGAGAACACACAACACTTTAGAATGTTCAGAAGTGTTTCCTGTACTATTCTGCACTCTAGGTGGTGGTGGCATTTTATTCAAATCTGTACATTTTGCAAAATCATGCGTGAATGTTTTTGATGGATTTGTTCAATTTTCTCCAACATCTAAGGTCATATGACAGAGGGGACTTTCAACTTTACGTGGGATCCGAACCATCTAAGGGTCGCTACATAATCTAGACACAGACAACGGTCTTCCAATCACAATCCAAATTCAACGTCGTTTAACTTCGCTGATCGACGGGAACGGGTAACGACGTTGGTCAGGGAGTAGTCGTGTTCATGCATGATATTCTATATAAATGGGGCCCTAATGTTACATCAGAAATTTGAATGAAATGATACTATCACCTCGAGTGCAAGGGGAAGGTGGAAGATTAATACGGGAAAACGTTGTGTTCCATCGGGTGTTGAAATATGCGCCAGGCTGTACTAACTTACTTTGTGGGGTAATTATTATTACATATATATATGAGAGAGAGAGAGAGAGAGAGAGAGAGTTACAAGGAAAAGAAGTACCTCAAAAGGCCTTGCGGCCCATACCGAGGAGGTACCAATGGCAACGGGTGCCAGGGAAAATTTTCTACACACTCAAATAGTGTGCAAGATTTGGTCTAACCTTTTCTTGAAATGATCCACAGAGGAACTGTTCACACCTTCTGAAGGTTAACTGTTCCACGTGTCACAGATCTTATATGTAAAATAATTCCCACACACACTAGTCCTAAACCATTTCAAATCCAACTTCCAACCATTGTTGCGAGTTGGGTTATCATTTAAACTAAACATGCTTCTAAAATCGACATCGTTGAACCCGCGTAAGAGCTTGAAAACCTCGATCAGTTGACCGCGCGTAAGCGTCGATTGTAGCCCATATGCCTAACGGAAGGGATTAACTTTGTGGCCCTCGCCTGCACTCGCTCCAGCCTCTCAATATCTTTCCTGAGGGTGGGCGACCAGAACTGCACAGCATACTTCAGGTGCGGCCGAACCAGGGAATTGTACAGAGAGAGCACAATCTCCTTGTTCCGAAGAGAGAGAGAGGAGAGAGAGAGAGAGGAGAGAGAGAGAGAGAGAGAGAGAGAGAGAGAGAGAGAGAATTTTTTCAGTCCTAACACTTCGCTTTACTGCAGCATCGATTCGAACAAGCACAATTTCTCATTATAGAAAATTCAACTTCCCTTTTTAGCTATTATTTATCAATTATGATGTAACAACTTTTTCATCTAAACTTTAAGTTCCAAAACTGAGTTTAACTTAACGTAAATTAAAATGATTTTTTCTCTCATTTAAACTTTAAAATAAGCTCTTCAATTACTCTTTCCTTCCTAAATTAGGAACTTGCAAACTTTTTTAGCTCTGCTCGATCAATATATCCAATCTAAGTCATGGCCCAATGGGTACGATCGCCTTTTCTCGCAATTTTATATATATATATATATATATATATATATATATATATATATATATATATATATAACTAATCCACCAGGATCCGAACTTAGGATCTTTTGAGTGAAGCCGCTGGCGCTGACCAGTCCACTATTTGTGCTGACCAATCCACTACTACAAGGTTGAAAAAATAAAAAATTTTAATGAAATGCTGTCATTGGCTCGAATGCAGGGGGGATAAACACACAAAACACCTCTGGATGCAAAGGCTTTTTTCTTTTTTTTTTGTTTACTCGGGTATTGAAATATAGGTAGAGTTGTACTAATTTTTACATTGTCGTAATGCAGTGGTCAGTCTCCCCGCGACTTCTACTGAAGAGGTTCCGTGTTCGAATGCTGGAAGTGTTAATTCTGCATATATAAATATATATATATACAAGTTCCTGATTGCAACATCATATTTTATGTTCTATTAGCATTCTGTATGATAATTAGAAATAAAATCCTGTGCATAATTTTATACAAGACGTTAGTAAATGAACTGTAGGCAACCACACACATTGCCCATGCCCAAATTTTGCTAAAGAAAAAGTGGGTAATTCCTGTTTTCATGTACGAATACTGATCAGGTTAATTGTTTTCTACCATGCGGATGACTCATATATCCTGATCAAAAATTTCATTAACATTCTTTTTCTTTCAATATTCATATATAGAAATTTAACTCTTAATTAATCTTCGCTTCCAGTAGCTTTGTACTGTACTCTTTGACGCACTTTTGACAAAGGGTTTTCCCCCCCCCATGATCATATTTCTGTAACTATATATATATTAATATATGTGTGTGTGTGTGTGTGTGTGTGTGTGTGTGTGTGTGTGTGTAGCTTTAAAACAGTTTCTTCCAAAGCCACAAATGTTCTGGATTTAAATTCTTCTCATGTCAGCATTAATCATTAAGTTTTAACATTTAAATAACAAGCTATTTAAAATGTTAATACCCAAAAGTACTAAAGATAAACTTTCTACAACATGTTAACTAACATTTTACCCGACGAGGACAAAGTAACTAACATCCTATTCCCCCCCCCCCCCCCCCAACCCCCCGCAACCCCTAAACCCCACAAAAATGTGAATAAATGTAAAAAAGGAAACACTATTTTCAATTTAAATATTTGAAAAATTTTTCTGCAATATTTTATAATCGCGTTTTGAATAATACCAATATTAACTTGTCTTCAGTCGTTTTAAATCTTTACAAATATGGGCTGTCGTGTGTAATACACCTATAAATACCTTAAACAATGGTTATAAATCACGGGTAAAGCGCTGCGCTGATAACATAAATAAATATTTGACATTTGTATTTATACAAGAGTTCCGCTCGATATGAAAATGCCTTTGGAGAATTTTGGCCAAAAACAGATAAAAAAAGATTCTATTTAAGAAAAAAAAAAAAAACCTTACAAAAATAAAAAACGAGAGAGAAAAAAATGTACACACTTTTATTTTTACGGAGGAAACACTTGTAAATTTTGCATATACACACTAATTACATACTAACATTAAAGGCAACAAAAAAAAAAAGAAGTTTGTTCTGAAAAACATTTTTTAAAAGAGCCATACAAAGACTAAAAATTAATTAGAGAAATAAGAAACGTAATTTATTGTGGGTATCTCTTGCATTGTACGCTTTTGGCAATATTAATAGCCCTTGACATTATAATCCTTGTATGAAGGGAATATGCATCTATGACCGTGCGAGTATACATACTTCATCGTCTGTATGACATTTTGTTCCTGTACGCGTTAAAAATGTGCGTGCGTGTGTAAACATTCGTTCATACTGTACAGTGTACACGTTTGTTTATTTTGTGTGAACGCAGCTGTTTGACACGCAGATGCATTACGAGTCCTCTTACATGAAAACAATACCATGTTCAAAATTCACATCCAAACCGAAGTGTATATTTTACGAAACTAATTATTAGTGTGTGTGTGTGTGTGTGTGTGTGTGTGTGTGTGTGTGTGTGTGTGTGTACATATTTAATGCATATAGTTTTATTCAACCATTTAAGCATGTACTCCTTTTAATTTTCACTTAGTTTATAGCAAACGAAGACATGAACTTCATGTGCGGGCGGAAGCTTTTTCATATTAAAACAGTATATTTTTTACTACATTTTACAGTGAAACACACACACACACACACACACACACACACACACACACACACTGATGATTAGTAAAGGCTTTAGAGCAAGGGTGAGAGAAGTAAAAAAACATGATATCGTGGAAAAAGAATGAAAAAGAACCTGAACAAATGCAGTTTTGAATTTGAAAGAAAAAGATGAATAATTTTAACATGAAAGAAGCAACTACAGAAATCCATTTTGCTCCCATTTGTCTCTCATTTTTTGGAATTGATGTTAGCGAGAATAATGGAGTATGCAGGAATTACAGAATTAAAGAGATGTTAAAATATTTGCACAAAATTATACTCTGCCCGCAGTCATTCTCAAGAAGTTACCTACATTGTGCCTGACAAATGTCTAGATTATCTCCCCGTTTCTTATAACTTAACTCATAACTTAGGGCAACATATATAACTTAGTTGTTCCGACTCTTGAGGAGGACAGTTGTAGTTTGGTCGAAACATCCAAAATGTTTAATAAAACAAAAGGTTTTTATATTGGCTTTGATTTATTCGGAATAGATTTGAAATTTTGAATGACAGCAGCCGTCTTGTGAATTATTGATTATATGGAATTTGACTTTTACACACACACACACACACACACACACACACACACCACACACACACACACACCAATTTCTATATATTAAAGTTGGCTAGGAAAATGTATTTATTTTGACCCCCTGTTCATGGCAGTTCGTAGAAGTATTGCCAAATATACTGATGGGTAGGTAGTTCATCACAAGTGAAAAACAGTACGGTAGTATCCTACTGAAGGTGGCAGTCCTGTTCTGTGTGTGTTTCGTTGATTTCCATCATAGATACTGGTTCTATAAGCATTTTTCTCTACTGTAACTTGTTTTAACAACACTGAGCGAACGGGAAATACCATCAGTGTAACATCGATTCCAATAGTCGAGATGTTGAGATACACCTGACTATAAGATAGGTGGCCCAGTGCTTCCAACAATTGGAACCGATAATAATACATACGTCATACTCCATTAGTAATGAACCACTTACTCATTTCTCCCTTAACTCTTGCATAAACACTACTATATCCACGTGACTTTTCACTGCATTTAACAACTCACCACTTACACCATACATGCACTTGCCAAAAGACAGATGTATTCGCTTCATCACACTTTCTTCAACTCCATAAATGTCATGTACACATTTTTCTTATTACTTTGTTTCTGAATAAACTGTCTCGCTACAAACCCTTTACCAGCGCTGCAGTGGTCGAATACTTAACGAAGTAATCTCTGCTCAACAGTACATATAGTAGAATACGCTTATAACGCGGTGTTTGATAATCCGGTACGGGAATAACACGGCCAAAAGTATAGGACTTTTTTATTACACGGAACAAGACGCGAATAACTCGGTATCCTTAAAGCTAAACTGGTAAATTTCAAGTCAGACACCCAGCAAACGCACAGATTCGAGCCGAGAACTCGGGAATACGAGTGATCGATGTGTAGTGTGGCGTGATGCTCTCAGTCAGTCATTCGCATGTATGTTACGTTTACAAGTCATTATACCACAGTATGTATTTTATATAAAATAAAATTTTTGCATGGGGTCTTCGGAACCTAACCTACTTTCCCCATAAGATTTTTAACAATAGATAACAGGGACCACTTGGGTCTCTCAGAACGTAACTTCGCGTTATCAACGTAATCAGCTGCACAACATTGGTGAAGCTGAATTTAGAACGAACTATTTTGTTTGAAGTTCCGTTCATCCTTTGAATTTAACTTAAACGTTTATATGAGAGAGAGAGAGAGAGAGAGAGAGAGAGAGAGAGAGAGAGAGAGAGAGCTGAAAACTTATACCATGCTTACACTTACAGACGTGTAAAGTTTTCATCCAGGAATAGTAGTAATATTAAAGTATAGAACAGACAAGGTTCTCTCCCTCCTCCGCTAGCCACGGCTGACAGGAAATAATGGTGAAAGAAGATTTATAGAAAAGTAGGAAGTATAATGAAAAGAATAGCTTCAGAGTTCATTCACACCATGCGTACATTTATCTCATGTACTCAGTTACGCATTAGAAGACAGCAGAAAATAAAGGATCGCATAAATATTAAACTACTTCATCTAATCTATACCACGTATTTTTTGAGAGAGAGAGAGAGAGAGAGAGAGAGAGAGAGAGAGAGAGAGAGAGAGAGAGAGTAAATGAATTACTTTTAATTTGCAAATTTCCAATTTTAATTTGCAACAAAACAATTTTTGTTCGACATTTTATATTCCCATTTCAACGGGAGCTAAATTTAAAATCTAATTAATAGAACTGTTCAGTGTAGAATTTTAGTCTAAAAATAGGAAATCAAAATTTAATTATTTAGGCAAGTTATATATATATATAGCGAGAGAGAAAGAGAGCCTCAAAAACCTTTCGGTCCACTCGGGGAGGTTCCTGTTATTAAACTAGTTAATTTTTTAACTATTTAGCAGTAGTAGAAAACTGGATAGAAAAGCGTAAGGCTCTCTCCCTACTCTCCGCATGGTACGGAAAAAGGTTGAAGAAATTACCTTGACCCTGGAAAAGTAGCCAAGAAAATTTTATAGGAAATAGAATATATAGACTAGCTCCACAATTACGTTATGCACACACAGAAATCGTACATTAGAGAGCATGGTTGTATATACTATCATCATATATTTCTGCTAATTCAATATCAACATCTTGGTATCGTCACAAAATTCGAACGTATGTTTTGATGTTATACAAAATATTTACGACTCTATTTACCGAGATATTGGGTCAACGAAGATCCCATGTCCCACTCCAGGCTAGCCCCAAAAGGGTTAAGCAACCTTTCCATGTCTACACCATGTACGCGCAAAGCCATCATGTGGCAAGGTGATAAAATGCTTCTACAGGAGAGGGTTTGAAACAAGAATTGAGAAAGGAAATCAGATTTTCCACACCATGCCCCCAACCATCACACACACCCAGCCCACCCAAAGAAGGAAAAGAAAAGAAGAAATAGGGACTGCTGAAACGCAACCTTACTTCACCTAATCCATGCCATGCATTTTTTTGTTCATTTGGAAATCATGTATTTCTACAAAATACTTGTCTAGTTTATTAACAAGGCAGGCAAGTGTGTGAGCGTGTTTTTTGTAATTGAATGTCTGTGATGTATATGTGTCCGCCAATTCTTTGAATATCGCCGAGTTTCAACTTGGATCTCCCGCCGTAAAAGGTGTTTTGTACGGCAAGAGATACATTTAGTCGTTTATACTTCGCAGTGTTGTGCCACCACGATAGTAGAGAAAATCTCTTTCCAGCAAGGAATATCAGTGGGAGGTTCCGTGTACTTGTCCCTTATGAAGTATGAAAGCGTTTTGTGGGTGATTCGTGATCACCCGTTGTTGCTACGGCGAATTCAAGAGTCTCCTACTTAGGTGTTTATGAGGAAAGTGATTTAAAAAAAAAAGTTGCTCGATGGTTGATCATGCTGTGTGGGGCACAAAATGCAACCAGAGACGTCTCTCTAACGTTGGGGGAGGACTAAGTGTAAAAGTAAATGTTTAAACAAACTCCAGCGGGGTTACGTTATAATACTGTTTTTAAAATACTGTACTTATTTAATAGATTCTTAAATTGTTATATGTTAGAAACAGTCTTAAACTCTGAGTGTATTCAGAACTTTGTCCAACCTATTTTTAAGTATATTTACATTTTGGCTTGAAACAACCCCCGAGGGAAGTCGGCTCCAGCATTAACTATTTTAGAGAAGAAATTACTGCAGATGGAGGTACTAAATTTTTTTAGTTCCAATTTAAAATCATTATTTCTTCTCGATTGGTATTAAATGAGAATAATTTCCTGTAGTTTACCCCGTCTATTGCAATGAGTATCTTGAAAACTTTTATAAACTGACCGCGTAACCTCCTGTTCTCCAAGATAAACAGATTTAAGCGCCCTAATCTACGTTAATAGTTTTGCAGTCTCATTCAAGGGATCAATTTTGTGGCCCTTGCTTCCAACCTTTCTATATCCTTCGTTAGGGACGGAAACCAAAACTGTACGCAATACTCTAGTTGAGGTCTAACTACTGAATTGTAAAGAGATCGTACAGTCTCCTTGCTTCTAAATTGGAACCGCCTTTTAATATTACCTAGTATTTTTAAGGTCCTCTTTTCGACTTCTGCACAGTGTTTTGACGGTTTGAGATCATTATTGATATAAACTCCTAAGTCTCTTTAGCTCAGTCTCAATCAAGTTCCTCCCCAAAGAGCCTAATCGGTTGTCGGGTTCTTGTAAGTTGTAACCTACTGTATGTTCTTGTAACCTATGTAACTCTTGCCCTGTTAAGTTGAATGGCATCTGCCAAGTACCAGATCATTCGCCCAACCAATCAACGTCATTTTGAGGCGTTCTTACGCTCTCCGCGTTACCTACAGTGTAGGTCCTACACTATTTTTTAATTTGGTATAATCTGCAAACTCAGAAATTGTACTTAGGAGCCCAACGTCTACTGTATATAGTTAATATAGATGATCTTATTCACTTTTCTACTTAATTGATTATACAAGTTTATATCCTTATCAACTGGGTAGTGAGGTGGCCTGTGTACTAGAAATAGATGCACTATTTTATTGTTCAAATTTAGTTCAATTCCCAACATTTCATGAGCAGAAACAATTTTACTATTTACTGAGTGCAGGAAGTCACAAGTATATAAAAGTAGTCCACCAACCTTCCCTTCCGTTCCGTTCCTATCTTTGCGAAACATTTTGTAACGTACCATTTCAAATTCTCCTACAAAGTGTTTTTTAATCATCTTGGTTAGGTTTTTAAATTCTTTTACAATAGTTCTGTCTACCCTCCTATACCTCTCTGAAAAATGTCAATACTACCAACATGTACAATGGTGGAGCAACTTTTATTCTTGACGTTGATGAACCTGGAAAACATCTAGATTTTCTCTTCATCGCGTGTTTTACTTCCTGTATGCTACAATAGTTTCGTCTGTTTGACATGTGACTCCTGGTCTGCCTAATTTATATTTTTCAATAAGCTCTTGAACAAACTTCTCTTAAGAAATAATAAAAATTAATTACCGTTTTCTTAGATAGGCCTATCAATTGACTACATATTCTTACGTTTTCCTTGTAACAAAATAAATATGTTAATTGCACAAATGTTTCTAAACTTATTTTCGATTTCGCCAAAACTGACTGATCTTAAACTGTACCGCTTCCTGCATTGCACGCATTTCAATCTATATCCAGCACAGACTCCATTGTCAGTACAAATTTTCTCGAGTTTCTACTTCTACAAAGTCTTTCGCGCAAAATACGATCTTTTAATACATTCATCTTTAGTAATTCATTAATTAAGTTATCTTTTTTTCTCGCATAATTTTAGGACATCTATACAATTTGTCATATTTTCAAACGACATATTAACACCTTCCATAACAACACAACTTCCCTTGGCCTTGCGACTTGAAACGCATATCCACCACACTTAAATGAGGTGAAAACCTAATGACTATACGCTACACCAACTAGTCGGTGCTACTGTAGTATGCGGTCTACCTACGATTCGGCGGTCTACCTTTGAAGTATAGTTTCTTATCTTGTTTGCTAATTGCTTGTTTACATCCCAATGTTAATCGCCCTTGACGATTGGTTAGGTTTAGTCATGATATTTTCGTTAGTTTTAACGAAAATATCATGATTAAACCTAACCAATCGTAGGTAGACCGCATACTACAGTAGCACCAACTAGTCTTATGTTTAACTATTATTTATAGATTTATTTACAATTTCTATTTATGTAAACCACTTATTCATGGGATAAAAGTATATTTGGAATTTAATGATCACTATTTGTTTTTAATAAAAAAATTTCCACGTATTAACTTTTACCCACTAATTTAAATATATCACTTTATTGGAGAGTTAATTTAGTTAATTTCACTACAAGACAAGTTTTTACGATCAGTTATTGAAAACACTATCATACGCGTGTAATAGAGAGAGAGAGAGAGAGAGAGAGAGAGAGAGAGAGAGAGAGAATATGTTAGGTGAAATACGTTCTGAGCTGACATTTCTGCCCAAAGGTCTCCCGTGTCTCTTGGGGACATTCTGAGCGTCCAGCTATGGCACGACGATTACGGCGAAGGCAAAGGTTGGTTCGTGTGTGAAGTAAGCATTGCAGACCTGCAAACAGGGTCCAGGTTTGTTTACCCTTGTTACAAATGGCTCTCCGTAACTTCAGACGACGCTCAAGTGGTTAGAGAAATTAGTCTTGAGAAACCGACCACTTTCTTGCAGGTGAGCAACTTGACTCGCATTTTTAGATGACTTTCATATAACGAACTAACTCATTTGAATGTTCCACGAATAGTGAATTGTGTGAATTATAGTTTTAAAGCATTTAAACTTTAAAGAATAATAATTCACCTACCGTATGATTAAATTACATTCAGCCTAGAAAAAATTTAATCTGATTAACAATTTTATTTTTTTTTATATCAAACTTTCCTCTTTTTCTTGCAGGATTTTGAACATTTTCTACCTCAGTACGTTGGCGAACATACACTTTTCCATTCTCTCTTCGCAACATCGCATTCAAAGTTTTTCCCACTACAAACCTTGACCATTTTTATCACAGTTTGTTTGTTATTGGGAACGATTTCACTGAACGTCGTGAAGGTAAGAAAAAGGTTCACTCTTCATAAGCTTCTTTCGATACGTGAAATCCAAATGAGATGATAACACTTTATTATACTACTTCATGGCAATTTACCACATTAAGTGCAGTAGTTTATCACAATCTAACTGAAGTTGAATCGGCTTTAATAGTGCGTAAAAAATACTTTGGATTTTTCTTTAAAAAAAAAAAAAAAAAAAAAAATTAGGCTGAACCGCCGAGTCGACCCACCGGTAACAATTAAGCAGTTCATTTGATTAATTATTTGCAGACCCTTATTTAGCTACAATTTTGATTCCTGAATGACCCCCTTCCTAAATGTATAAAATTTGATGTAAAAAGAAATTCTTAAAAATCTCTCTCTCTCTCTCTCTCTCTCTCTCTTCTCTCTCTCTCTCTCTCTCTCTATATATATATATATATATATATATATATATATAGAGAGAGAGAGAGAGAGAGAGAGAGAGAGAGAGAGAGAGAGAGCCTCCGGCTGGAGTTTAACAACGAAAACAAAGTTGGCAAACCTATCTCTGAATGTATTTGACCCTGTCAAGGATAGTGATATCAGGCATTGAACAAATGTGATGCATTAAGAATGCATTTAAAAATGTGTGAGTTAAAACCTCTTAACAAAAAGTTTCACTACGCAAGAACAAAAAACGAACCCAAAATAAACGAATTAAAGTGTTACTTTACAAAATATCATCGCTGTAACTCGTCTCAAATGCCGTGATTCTCGTATGGCGCACGAACTTAACGATATCGCGGCACAGTAATATTCACTATTTGCAAATTAACTAAAGAGAAATTTGATAGTTTTTGTATATAATTACGATGAAATTATTTGGTAACTTTTTCACGGTGAACTTCCAGAGGATAAATAGCAACCACACGATGATGACACCAGATCCTCACATTGAAACTTTGTATTGCGGAGTTTTGATAGCCGTCGTTGTGCTTCCAGTTCAGTGGCTACTGAGACTCGTCTTCAAAGCATCGAATATGCTGGTAAAATTACCTAGTTAATAAACTAATGATCATGTTTTATATGTGTGTGTGTGTGTAAATTAGGGTTGGACAATTGTAATTTTTTTAGCTGGCAAAATTAATACATAAACCAAGAGATGATAAATGCAAAAAACTTCACTTTTTTCTACGTGAAGGTCAAAATATGAAAATAAAAACCCACTCTAATAGACAGAGTTTATTTCCACAACAGTTTCGACGCCCACTGGCATCCTCCTCGGGTGGATCCTCCCGAGGAGGATGCCAGTAGGCGTCAAAACTGTTGTGGAAATAAACTCTGTCTATTAGAGTGGGTTTTTATTTCCAAGAGATGATGTACAAAAATTTCAAAGAATTTTCGATATGCTAAGAAAAGTATCAGAGTTCGAAGATTTTACATGTAACGAGTTTAAATTGAAAAAAAAGAGAGTACATTTATTGGCCAATGGTCTTTTTAAAGACAAAACTTTTGAACGCTGGAAATTCTCGAAATGTAGAGGAATTTTTCTGAAATGCAAAAATTTTGGTACTTTTTTTGTTATATCTCCGCAAATGGTAAGTTTTTACTATATGAATACAATGCTTATTAATATCGCCCTTGACGATTGTTTAGGTTTAGTCGTGATATTTTTGTTAAAGTTAATGAAAATATTACGATTTAACCTAACCAATCGTCAAGGGCGATATTAACAAGCATTGTATTCATATAGTAAAAATTTACCATTTGCGGGATGTAACAGAAAAGTACCAAAATTTCTTGATAAATGTATTTGGACCTACACTAACAAAGTCAACGAAACAAAATCTAATCTAAGCTATCCCAATTTAATCAAATCTAACCTAACCTAACCTAACCTACATTTACAAAAACTCCCGACATTTTCAAGACTCTAAAAATGGAATAAAATCTTTCTAGATCCCCTTTCCTTTCTATCATGTAGAGTGTAAAACCCCCCATTTATTGGTATATTTATTGGTATATTTATTGGTATATTTATTAATAAATATTTTACATTAAGAGTAATTCTCTTCGGTCGCTATATTTATTGGTATATTTATTGGTATATTTATTGGTATATTTATTAATAAATATTTTACATTAAAGTAATTCTCTTCGGTCGCTATATTGCATTCGACCTTCTGAAGACTAAAAAAGAAGCGTGACAACTTAAATTGTCTTCCCCTTCTAAAAGTTACCAAAGATTCGCTCGAAACTCAAACCACAACAGACTTCTTTCGCTATCGAGCGATGAAATACTCAATTTAGGACGGAATTTTCAAACTGATTCAATTGAAAGGAGCTGTTGCAGTCGTCTGTTGATTCATTTCGAGTTGGCTTTCTAAATTTTGAGAGACAAGTTCCGGTTTCTACCCCATATTTATTTACGTTTGTTTACAGTTTACGCATTTATGCTAAGTACTTCCTTTCTGCCTTCGCGGGTGTTAACTGTTAATTATTTAATTAGTCCGTTGTTAGTTTCAATTACTTATTACGAAATTACCATGGATAGTCATTACTACAGTGTTAGGTCCAGTACGTAAAATCGGATCAAAGAAAGAAAGCCACCCACAGCCTTCTTTAGTTAGCTTATAAGGCTAACTAACGAAAATATCACGACCTAACCTAACCAGTCGTTTGGTCAACTGTACGCCCTTGACGATTGGTTAGTTAGGTCATGATATTTTCGTTAGTTAGCCTTATAAAGCTAACTAAAGAAGGCTGGGGATGGCTTTCTTTCATTGATCCGTAAAATTCCTTATAAATTCAAACCATTTCTCTTTTACAAAATCGCTAATATATAATGGATTTAAATGAGCCTATTCCAGTACATCGTTTCATCGAAAATTTAACCTCATTTATGACTTTTTTTATCTTTTAGATAACACTGAGCAACAAATTTGTACTTTATTCTGTCTCGGCAACAAACAAAGCTGGTCTATATGAAGTCGACGCTGCTGATTCCGAAAATGTTATTCATTTTGGCGTATCACGCATAGTTTCCATGAAATCTTAAAAAATATTATACAATTATTGTATATAATAGGTATAATATTGTATATAATTAATTATTATACAAACTATAAAAAAATATTAACATCACACATAGTATAAGAGTAGCAATACACACGACGTAATAAGACAAACATCGCATGTGGTCAGAGTTGCGAGATAAAATAAATGAACAGTTTTTACTACAAAAATTTAATATTTTTTCAAAAACAAAAAAATGGAAATTTCTCAAAAACTATACGTGATAGGAAAATAATAAGACCATTTTTGCAATCAGCGTTAAAAACTCTACAGTATAATAATGACATAAAAGTTTTCCTGAGACACAATCATTGTTGAACAGTGTTATTTATAATTACGTGACGCTTAATAACAGTAATTTCGTCAGTCATTTTGGTTTCTGTTATCACCTGTCACTCTTGTTATCAATATTACTGCGTAGCGAGTACTGTATTATTAACTCTTCGTTCCTTATTCCAGGAAGAAAGAATATTTTACAACAGAATTGTGAAAAGCATGATCAACAAACGACCAGAGAGGAAAAAGGAAGTTAAGTCTAATAAAACAAGCTCGCATCGAAAATTTAACATTACTGAAGAAAGCGACTTTTTCAATCCGAACTCCGAGTTCTGGCAAACTATTTCGAGGTTTGCCGAATCTTTCGGTCCACTTGATGTTGATGACAGACACGCCCATCCAAGTTTCGTGAAGTGGGTTAGAGAAAACAACGAAAATGAGGTGAGGCAGCGACGGCCTAGTAACTCTCATAATGATGACAGGACTTCCCTCTTGAAAAAAGATCTTGAAAGCGCCCAACAGCTCGAAAGAGAAAATCTCCAAATAGAAGAGGATCATAATAAAAGCGAACACTGTTACGTCCATATTAATAAAGACGAAGATGAAGAAAACAAAGGAAAAACGACTTCCGAGATAGTGAAGCAAAAAACAAACGCTTTTTCGTCTCGACCGCAATTTCTATGTCAGTTGGATGGATGATGAGTCTGTGTTTCGTGGGTAAGAAATTATTTAAATTTATCACACAAAAGGTACACAAA
>JAJOZX010000876.1:0-15000 GCA_023014485.1 Bathynomus jamesi | reverse complement strand
CGTTCTTTACGTTATTTATACTGCGTGTTCTTTGCAGTTGAATATATATATATATATATATATATATATATATATATATATATATATATATAATTTAAAATACAGACGTTTTCCAGTTTATGTACCGTTTTCTACAGTACATTACATACAGCATAGTAAACATTTTTAGATTGAAATTACTTATTCAAGGACCATTCGGAAATGGTTAGGTTAGGTTAGGTTAGGTTAGGTTATCAAGAACTCATTTTTGATCACTCATTTTTGATCTGAAAAGAAGCAAAAATAAATTATATGAAAAACGGTACACAAACTGGAAAAGGTCCTAAAATACGAATCGATATATATTGCAAAATTATCCCCGTCAGGATTCGTGGAAATGTCACAACACCGCTTCCCGTCCATCAGCGAAGTTAAACGACATTGGGTCTGGGTAATAGTTTGATGAACGACTATCGTAAATGTCCAAATGTAATAACACTGTGGTTCGAATCCCACTAAAGCTGCGAGTCCCCTCCATCACACGACCTTTCCCGTTACGAAGGAGGTTAAACAATTCCAGAAACACGCGTACCAGGATTCGAACCCGGGACCTCATGAGTGGGAGTTGCGAGCGATACTACCACACTACGACAAGGCAAAATCTAGTACAACCTGCCATATATATTTCAACAACCGAGGAAACACAACGTTTTCCAGAAGCGTTTTACGAGTTAATCATCTTAGCACTCGAGGTAATGGCAACATTTAATTCAAATATTTCTGATGTACAATAAAAAAAATTTACCCCCTTCTCGTTCGACATAGTGCAGCGCAGCGGACCGCAAACTTCACCTTCCCTTAGATAAGCAAACAAATTAGAGCGTCCCTCCTCCCTTATAATGTAATTGGTACACAATTTCATGAAAGACGATTTAATTTAAAAGTGTATCGAACTTTTTAGGTTACACACAAAAAAAAAAAAAAAGTTGATCATGATTTCCTTTAAATTAAATTTCACTATTAATTACCTTCAAAAAACACTTTCATTATCGTAATAAAATACGATAAAAGTGATTGGTATAATATACGAGGCTTTTTATTCAGGTAAAAATGGAACAAAATAAGAAAAAACGCTGAATAAACGGCTTTAAATAAAATATTAATTAGAGCTAAAGCTAATTTAGTTTGCCTTTTATGTCATTCACTCCCGTTTTTGTGAGTGGTTGGAAATTCAATCGCGCAAGCACCATCTTCCAGTTTGTGCACTACTGCACTGGTGTAGTGGTAGTGCACACGTCTCCTTAAGAGGTCCCGGGTTCGAATTCTGGTGGGTAGGGGTAATTTTGCATTATACAAAGTGACCGTTGCTCATGCGTGTTACTGTATTCCATATTTAGTGTATATATAAGCAGTGGCGTACTAAGGGGGATGCGAGGGGGGCGGTCCGCCCCGGGTGACAGCCAGGAGGGAGGTGCCATCGGGAGAGTTGAAAAACCAGTACAAGTTTTCAAACCAAATTAAAAATTCGCCAAAGTAAAAAAAAAAAAATTAAAATGTTCAAACTATTAAAACAGCTTAATGTTAATTTCCACTTGAAGTACTGTGCGATCCGAAAGAAAATGTGGACACAAGAGGATCAGCTCAGATTTTGCTGTCTGCTGTATGTGATTTCTCTTTTTTTGAGTTACCTTTCTTTCTGGTGTGAAGTCCTGGAAGAAATTAATCTCACACAAAAGTATTTGCAAACAGTTGGAATCAGCCTTGAAAAGTGCATTGTGAAGCTCCAAGCTCTAAAACTGTTTCTTGAATATCAGCGCAATGAAATTGTGGAGAGGGCCATTCATTATGCGACTACAAAGTGTGAGGAAATGGACATTTCTATGGAGAGAAGAGGGAGAGTAAAGCTCCGAAAAAGGATACCAGGAGAGATGGCAAAGGATGCTGGTCTCGCATTGCCGGAGGAAGTAAAAAGGGCTATGTTTGAATGTCTTGATCGCTTTCATCAAGAAGTGGAGATTCGTTCTAAGGCAATGGATCAAATTCTGTCAATCTTCGCTGTTATTCAGCCAAACACTTTGGTTGTTGCAACGGAAGAAGAACTTCGGAAGTACATTCCAAATTTGACTCGGATTTTCGATGAATTCTCTGATGAAGATAGTGTGGAAATTGGACGACTTCGGAAGCATTTGGAAGCTGCCAAAATCAGCGTTGAAGAGGCAAAGAAATGGACAGCATTGCAGTTTCTGGAGTTTATTGTGAAATGGGATTTTTGTGAGTCTTCGCCAAGCTTGTCACTGTGTTTGAGATTCTTTTTGACTGTCTGTGTCTCTATTGCTTCATGTGAAAGAAGTTTTTCCAAATTGAAATTGATAAAAAATTTCTTTCGCTCGACCATGAGTCAGACAAGATTGACAAATCTGGCTTTACTTTCAATTGAACATGAATATGCAAAGAAGGTGAATTTTGATGAGGTCATTGATCAATTTGCAGAAATTAAGGCTCGAAAGTAGAGACTGTGAATCCTCTCTATTTACCTTTGAAGAATAGACTGAGCGTTGAGACTGGATTTCCTGTGTTTTTTGTATAAAATAAAATGCAGTATTACCTGTTCACTGAATTTTTAATGTCCTGCATTTTTCTTATTTCCAATTTGCTTATGACAGTACTGTACTGTTTAAAAATCTACTTGCAAACATAATATATTTTTCTGTGTTTAAACTTTCAAATTATTTATGGGCGGGTGTCAAAGGAAGGATCCGCCCCGGGCGCCAAATACTTTAGGTACGCCCCTGTATATACACTGGAAATTTCAGAAAAATATGTTTCGAAAGTTCAGCCAAAAGGAAAGAGGAATTTTTCGAGAGACAAACGCGAACAATATTCCACAAAAGAGAGAGAGTAGCTGCGAAGTTAATTAAATGCACAGACAACAATACCAGGGAAGTAATACAAGAAAAACTGGAGAGTATCGATTGGGAAATAAAAGCCCTAATAAGGGTCATACAGATAGGCAAGAGGAAAATACGGTAGAAGTAATAAAGGAAAACCCCAAATACTTCTACAGCTATGCGAAAAGGAAAACAAGAACGCGCACTACTATGGGGCCCTTAACGAAAGTAAATAATGAACTAACCGACAATTTTAAAGATGAGAGCCCTGTTCGAATCAGTTTTCATTACCCCAAAAAGTGACAAAGTGGTACGTCACAGAGATGCATTTTTTGAAGAGAAATTACAAGGAGAGTATCTAACAGGTTTCGATTTTACCCCAGAAGATATAACGCGAGCTATAAGACAAATGAAATCACATTCAGCTGCAAGTGCGGACAAATGGGACGCTTTATTCATTAAAAACTCTAAAAATCAAATAGTTACACCTCTATACTGGATATGGAGAAGATCCCTGTGCACGAGGGAAATACTAAGCATCCTGAAAAAGAGCGAACATTGTCCTTATATATATATATATATATAAAAAAGAGGATAGATCTTGAGCAAAGAACTACAGTACCATTGTCACTCAAAATGTTTGAAAGAATAGTGAGAGAGAAAATCTATGACTCCTTGGAGACCCCGAAAAGATTCAGTGAGAACCATCATGGACTCCGATCAGGGGAGATCGTGCCTATCACAACTAATAGAGCACTATGACAATATCATAGACGCACTTGAAAGCAATGAAACTAGGTCATATACACAGATTTTGCGAAAACGTTCGACAGATGTGATCATGGTATAATAACACATAAAATGAAACATATGGGAATAACAGGCAAAGTTGGAAAATGGATCTACATTTTCCTCAGAGAACGTCAGCAGATCGTAAAAATGCAAGTATATCATCAGAATCGGAAGTACGTAGCTCATTACCACATGAAACAGTACTGGCCCCACTCCTAGTCATTATCATGCTAACAGACAGACAATGAAGTAACCAACAGTAGTATAGTAACATCCTTTGCAAACGATATAAAAATCAGCAGAAAAATCAGTAATGTAGAAGAGGTGGAGGCACTACAGAGGGACACGAACAGAATATACAAATGGTCAGAAGACAACGTGAAATTTAACACCAAAAATTTTCAGCTCTTGAGATATGAAAGAAATAAGGAGTTGAAAAAGACAACATATGCCCCAGATAAAGAGGCATGGATTTAGGGGTTATAATGACTGACGATGCGAAATTTGAAACAAAAATCAGATAGCGACAAACAAAGCAAAAAGAGTTGCTTGACAGGTCTGAAAACCTTTAAAAGACGGGGACAAGAGAATAATGATTCCCTGCTGAAAACACTGATCATACCAAAACTTGAATACTGTTCAGTCTTGACGTCCCCATATAAAAAGAAAGAACTTAATACACTAGAAGAAATTCAAAGAAGTTTTGCAGCCAAGATGGCTGCAAAGAACTGAACTACTGGGAAAGACTTCGTAAATTAAATTTATATTTACTGAAAAAGGAAGAGAGAGATACACCATTATTTACACGTGAAAAATTCTGTAAATACGGGTATCTAACCAAGCTAAACCAGTAACCACCCAAACAACAATGGAAAATAGGAAAGGTAGAATATGCAGTGGTCCCAAACTAAAGGCCAGACAAGGGACACCCTCAACCCCAGAATAGCTTGGTTGTTAGGGGTCCAAGACAATTCAGCCAGCTTCTGGAGGAAATCAGGAACATTACTGGTGTCAATGTAAAATTCTTCAAAAGGAAACGACGCCTGGCTCAAGTCGGTACCTACCAGATGAGCCGGGTGTACCTGGCTGTGTGCAATGGAAAACGTAAGAGAACAACTGCTCCTCCACCAGGCCATGCCTAGAGGCCTAGACCAATGCACAGAACTGCCACGAGGTGTATATATATATATATAAAATCTTGAGCGGGTTTGCTGCTCGGACATAGAAATTCGACGATGGCCTGAATCCAGTTGTAGGATCCCCTTGTTCGTAGACGGAACTGTATCCGTAAGAAGTGTCGACAACGTCACTCTCGTGGTTATGGAACCAAAAAAAAAAACTTCTTGAGTTATAGTTTATCCTCGTTCATTCTCTCTGCTTTTTCAGTAAATTTTGTTTTTTACCACTCACCTCGAGTAATTACATCGTCTCGGAATGTTACTCTCAAGTAAAATGTCTGACTCTTTCGCGAGGCAATACGTATAATAATTTATGTAGAATTATACTAGACAAGTATTCACGGTGAAAGGAAACACCAAAATTCACTTCTTTGATTTAATTTATTCAATCAGATTTCGCGAGTGATAATGAACAAATTTAATTAAAAAAAATTAAAGTTAAGTTTAATTTATTGATTAATTCGGTAATTTCTTTCTTTAGAAGAAGTGAAATGTAAGTATTTCTTAAGTTAGGACTTTAAAGTAAAACCTTAAAACTATGGATAACTATAAAGATAACGGACTCGAATGACTAAATTAAAGCAAGTTAAAACGGAATAAAGTTCTTAAATTTACTGTTCTTAAATTTACTGTTGCAGCGGAGGTTCAGTAATTTCTAAGAGGATGTAGCGTTATTAAATACTGTAATTGATCACAGAGCCTGCGTTGATAAAGCACACGGCAAGAGAATCCCCCCCCCCCCCCCCCGGTCGTTGACGATCCCAGGATTTAAATAACCTCGGGGTAGGCGGATACGATGCAGCTTAAGTGGTACCTCTTATCGAGAGGAGCTTAACAGTAAATTCTCGTAACAATACATTACATTAAGAATTGGGCGGAAATATATTTAAATTACAATTGTGATTGGAAAATTTTGACTCGTGGGGGAAAACTTCCAGGGGTGAACCAGTAAGAAGTGAAATAGTTTCTGTGGAGTCGGGAATTTTCTTTTGATAATTTTAGCATAATTGTACAGCCTGGAGACGCCGGAATAGCGGGCATTAAAGGGTACAGTTAAGTTCCCCGCAAAAGGATTTAGTTGGAAAGGATATAAAGTGCGCGTGAATTTTATGTTTGAGGGAAACAATTTGAGTGATTTTTATAACGAGTTGAATTACTGATCAAAGGAGGCTCGAAGAAATTTAGACTGTAAATAGATCAGGATAAGAGAATAAGGCTGGTATAGAGGATGAAACAATTATGCTTTACTTATGGGAATGGTAAAAGGGTTTTAGTAAAATTTAATTAAACGAAAGGGAGAAAATGCATTCTGATAAACGCTTACTTCAGATGGCGTGATGCTAACTAAACTGTGGAATGTCGTCTGCGCTGCGGCTAAACTTCCACGAAGGTGGAGAAACGAAGAATTTAAGCGATATATATATATTTTTTTTTTTTTCATATATGTATTGCATATAATGATTACAGATTACGTAATTGAGATGGAATGCATAAAAAAAATAGAACTGCAACACTTTGTGATGAGATGACTGAGAAATTTTGGTTTAACAGAAGTAATTCTTTATGAACGAACTCATTGCATCCTAGAATTTATGACTGTTGGGCCGACCGAGTATAGTATTAAGTGTTACACACACACACACACACACACACACACACACACACACACACACACACACACACACACACATATAAAATGTTTGAAAGTGACATTATAATACTGTAGAAATAAAAATTACTCTGAATTATTGGTTTAAAATTCACATAATTTACCGTTAACCCCCCCACCCCCCCCACCTCCCTCCCACAACACTGAAATAATTATGAAGTTAAAAATGCACTTATTTTGCACTAAATGCACTAAACCACAAAATTCATAAATGGGAAATAAAAAAAATAAATAGGCCCTAATATCAAAAAACCCGTCAACTTCATTTTTTTTGTAGAACACAAAATTCAGTATATATTCTATATGAATAATGTTTTCATTCTTTGTTCTAATATTTTTTTTCAATCTTTTTTTTAGCATTGGTAAATAAATAGCCCAAAATCTATTTGAACTAAAAGGGCTTAGATTACAAAAAAATATATATACATTTTCCTTATTAGCTACGCATTATTAATCCTTGAGGAAATGCATTAACACGCTTTATTTTTTTTTTAAAATATGATGATGTAAAAACTTGACAAACAGTTCGCCTCGACCTTCGATCAGACAAAAAAAAAAATATCACTAATTAGAAGAGGTAAACAGTAGATTAAATGGACTATTTACAAGATTATTTACAATACAAACTGATGTCGAACGTCAAAAATAGTATGGATGCAAACCAATTTATAACGGAAAAATATATACCAAATGTTTCGATATACGAGGTTCTCAGCACAGTATATAACAGCATACTGACAAAGGGATGATAATAATAATAATACTAGATAAGAATTTGCAGTATGCTAAGAATACTGTCTTCATTTTTTCTTCTGCTGACGCGTTTCGTCATATACTTTGAACATCTTCAAAGCTTTATACATAATTTTAAAGTAAAATGGGTTTTTTATATAATTTTTTATTGTAAATTGATACAATTTCAAATTAATTTAAGAATATTCGAAAGTTCATTAAATTTTATATTAATTTCGGTTTTTCATTTTAATGTAAAAAGGCTTCGGCATTTTTTAGTTTTTGTACGTTATGTGATGAGTATAAGATTTGAAAGTTTTGCGAGATATTTTTTAAATTTAATATTTTATGATCTACTCTGTAATGTTCGTTAATTTTACTTGCTTGGACGATATTTATGTTGGTATGCTCTCTCTTTAATGTGGTTTGTGGTGTAACCAATGTAAGTCGATGTACAGTCAACTACAGGACACGTAAATTGGTACACTACATGATGTTGCTTATCAGGGTTTTGGTTACGTGTCGAAAAATGGCTTGATAACTTTTTTGTTTTTATAGTATATGTTAACATTGATAGTTTTTTCTTCATCCATGGGTTTTATGTGCCTCTTTAATATATTGTTTAGACATTTTTCTTCATGTTTTAGTCTTGTTGGGTTTCTTGTTTCGAAGTAAAATTTTATACCTGTATTTTTATTTCATCCTCCTCCTTATTTTTGTTATAAATTTGTTAGAGTTCGGTTATGATATTATCGATTAAAAATAGCGAAAAATCACTGTTTATTAGATTTTGCTTTATTCTCTCAATTTCTTGATTAAATAGTTGCCACTTGAACATATATTGAAAGCTCTGTGCACGAGTGTTTTAATTATTGATATTTTATATTTTATGGTGAGTATGAATTATAATTTAAATACGTTCCTTTGTCTGTTGGTTTAACATAAATGTAAATATCGTCCAAGTAAAATTAACGAACATTACAGAGGTAGATCATAAATATTAAATTTAAAAAAATATCTCCAAAATTTTCAAATCTTATACTCATCACATAACGTACAAAAACTAAAAATTGCCGAAGCCTTTTACATTAAAATGAAAAAACCGAAAATGAATATAAAATTTAAGGAACTTCGAATATTCTTAAATTAATTTGAAATGTATCAAATTTACAATAAAAAAAAATATATATAATCTATTTTACTTTAAAATTATGTATAAAGCTCTGAGATGTTCAAAGTATATGAACGAAACGCGTCAGCAGAAGCAAAAATGAGACAGTATTCTTAGCATACTGCAAATTCTTATCTAGAATTATTATTAAGAAACTCAGTACTGAAAAAAAAACCTATTCAGAATATTGGAAATAAATGTAAATCCTTTATAATAATAATAATAATAATAATAATAATAATAATAATAATAATAATAATTATTATTATTATTATTTAATATAAAAGAAAAAATAGATAGAAATTATGACGAAGTTGAAATTCCTTTCAGCGACTTTTTCAATCCGAATTTCGAGTATTGGCAAACTATTTCGAGGTTTGCCGAATCTCTCGGTCCACTTGACATTGATGACAGACAAGCCCATCCAAGTTTTGCCCATCCAAGATTTGATAAGCAAATCCAGTCCTACCAACTAAAAAATCATCAAAGCGCGTGAGATGAACGAATTTTAGATTAAGCTTTCCATTATATAAAAAAAAAGCTTTTAATCAAAATGTACAAATGGTACATGATTGGTCCGAAATATTTAACTTTTTACCACAGAACAGCAAAATATAGTTTTGCATTTATTTAATTCAAACAAAATTTTAAAATTCAAAATAAAAATTCGGCTAAAATACGATTAATTAAAATTAAACAAAAAAATTAAATCAAGGTTACAAATGCCTTCACACAAACTAAGTCCACAAATGAGAGTGGCTTTAAATAGCAAAAGACGTGTCCGCTTCAATTTAACTAGTAATAATAATAATGATGATGATGATGATAATAATGATAATTACAGCGGATAAACTAAGTTCAAACTTTTTTCAATAAATATAAAATTGGAATATATCTTAAAATTACTTAATAATTATAAGACGTAAAAAAAAAAAGGGATCACCTGAAGATCAGGGCCCCCAGCCTTCTTTAGTTAGCTTTATAAGGCTAACTAACGAAAACTATCACGACCTAACCTAACCAATCGTTAGGTCAACTGTACGCCCTTGACGATTGGTTAAGTTAGGTCGTGATATTTTCGTTAGTTAGCCTTATAAAGCTAACTAAAAAAGGCTGGGAGCCCTGATCTTCAGGTGATCCAAAAAATTTTTCAAAAAAGCGTCATCCTAAATTTTTTTTTTAAATAAATTGCATAATAGTCGTGTACTGCATAATTTTTAGAAAATTTAACGACTAAAATAGTTTATGAAATATAAAATTTTACTCGGAAAAAGTTTGTAAACGGCGACATACATCAATGAGGTAAAGCCTAATGTAGTTCGTCTCTACCTTCTGTCGACTCGCAAAAAAAGATTTATGCAAATGTGGTTCATACTGTATCATGCCATCCAGCGACTCTCAACGGTGCTGGTTAATAAGTAACCCAGGAGTTAGCGCAATAAGCCACATTATTCTGGTCTCAGCGATGTGCCAGTTTGTGGACCTCCTGATTAATTATTATTATTATTATTATAGCTTCAAATATAATACAGAAAAATAAAGGAGACGTGTCGATGCAGTTGAAATCTAAATTCTCTCAGCTAGGTATGTATCAGTAGCGTATTATGTAAAACAGATATATATATATATATCCCACTCACACTTGAGGGTATCATTTGTTACTATTAAAGCCACGCCCGCAACTACGCCCACAGTGTTAATTTTTTATTTTTTTTTTTACTCTATTGGTTATAACTAGGGCGGTCAAAAGTCAATAAAGTCAAATTGTTTCCTATGGGGCACTTTTCGCTGAAACGACTGAAAATGCAATAAAAACACCTGTAGGGGGTATATTACCAAAGTTAATAGGTCAACCAAAAGTCAACTTTTACCTGTTAGGTCAAAAAATAGCAATGAGGTAAATAAAGTCAATTTTTTGGAATAAATAATTAAAATACCTAAAAATTGGCATCTTTTTGGTTAACTGGCAACTTCGCTGCTCGTATTTGTCTTATTCAGTTATGTCCGTTCTGGTTTTGGATGTGGTGTGTTGTATGTATTGTGGTTACTGGTTACCATTTTTGATTTGTGATTTTTTCTGATTGTGATTTCACTGATTTCGATTTCTTTTGATTTCAGATATTTAAAATGCCAAAAGTTGCAGTTAGTTCTATTGCTAAAGTGCGCGCTATAATTGCAAAATATCCTAATGAATTCATTTGTTCAGGAAAAAATGAGCTATACTGTCAGATTTGTTGTGTTGTGGTCAAGCATGACAAATCCTTTTTTGTGGATAAACATCGCTCTACCCAAAAGCACCAGCGGTGGTATAGACCAAAATGTGGGAAATGAAAGACGCAAACCCTTTTAAAGTACAAGTCTTCAGATTTTTCGGAAAAACTTGTGACTACATTTCTGTCAGCCAACATACCTCTTCATAAGTTGAGCAACCCTCATGTGAAACAATTGTTCTCTGAATTAGGTGTAGCAGTGCCTTGCGTGTCAACTTGCAGATCAATAGCAATGAAACAGCAGAAAGCGAGTTAAGTAGAGTAAAACATTTGCTAGAGGGTAAATTAGTTTTCCTAATTGTTGATGAAAGTGAAGTAAGGGGCTCAAAAATATTTGAACATACTTGCTGGATCTATTGATGTTCTCAAGAAAACATATTTAATCAGGTGCGATGTTCTTCTTGGAAATGTTAATGCACGAACTGCCATACACAAGATTGACGATACTGTAAAAGAATTCGAGATACCAAGAGAAAATTTCTGTTTACTTCTGTCTGATGCAGCTCGTTACATGGTGTCAGCTGGAGCGACACTCAAGCAACTTTTTCCAAGACTTTTCCATGTAACGTGTCTTGCGCATCTGTTACATAATTGTGCGATGCAAATAAGAGCATTTTATAGTGATGTTGACACTTTAATTGCATGTGTCAAGGCTTCTACTCTTAAAACAACAAAGAAGGAAGGAATTGTTTGCTGAAATAGGAACTCCTCCAGAACCGATTGTAACACGTTGGGCAAGCTGGCTGAACGCTGCTTTTTATAATGCAGACAATTTTCCAAATGTGAAGACAATTGTGGAAAATTTTGAAGATGAAGGAATCATTGTTCAGAAGGCTAAAGAGTGTGTTGCTAATGAAAAACTGCCAAAGAACTAATGTCAATCAAAATGAATTATAGTTTGATTGCTAGCTTAGTGACTAGGATGGAAACATCTAATTGCACCATTAGAGAGGCATATGAAACCATTTCTTCTATCAACCTTGGCAAGATATGTGTTCAGTCAAACAATACATTGAAACAAGACTCAAGACAAATGGTATTTGTGAAATAATTAACCTCAGTAGACCTGAAATCTCACCAACAGTTTATGGTCAGCTTTTGCAATGTCAACCAACAACTGCCGCTGTAGAGAGATATGCTTAATAAATTATTAAGTAAGGATCGCAATTTTTTGCCAGAAAATGTCGGCAAATACTCATAATTTACCACAATCGGTCAACTGATGTAGAAAAGCAAGAATAAGTAATTAAAGTATCGTTTTTATATTGAAAGTAAAGGCAACTTTATAAGTCAATTTTTTCAATTCGTAAGGTCAACTTTCTTAAATTTTTCGGTCAACTTTTGACTGCCCTAGTTATAACAAATCAGAAGGAATTGTACTACACATGTTGACTGAACAATAGGGTGGATCGATTTTACATTTTTTTCGATTTCCATATTCTAATAGAGACAAAAACTTGCGCATGCATGAGAAAATAGCCTCTGCAAAATCTTAGCTTAATAGGTAATCACCTTCTGCCCCCGGCAGAGCGATGAAAATCATATTTTAGTAGTCAAAAACGTATTTTTAAACCCTAGCCTAGAGTCATAAAATTTTGCGTGTGTGTTATTTCATGCCTAAGCAACGATAAAATGCTATGGGAAATATATAAATGCATTATTTAAGACAAAGAGCCGATCTGAAAATATGTATAATATACATATTTTCAGATCGGCTCTTTGTCTTAAATAATGCATTTATATATTTCCCATAGCATTTATATCGTGCTTAGGCATGAAATAACACACACGCAAAATTTTATGACTCTAGGCTAGGTTTAAAAATACGTTTTTTGACTACTAAAATATGATTTTCATCGCTCTGCTGTGAGCAGAAGATGATTACCTATTAAGCTAAGATTTTGCAGAGGCTATTTTCTCATGCATGCGCAAGTTTTTGTCTCTATTAGAATATGAAATCGAAAAAAATGTAAAATCGATCCACCCTACTGAACAATGGACATGCATTTTTCGTAGGAAGCAAGGAAAGTTTTTATTAAGATTTGGTAAAAATAAAAAATAAAAAAAGGTGTCAAATATTTCAAGGGATACTAAACAAAATTCAGGTGGTCGTTTTTTCAAAACGTTGTCTCGTAGCAGTGGGCTGAAAGGGTTATATCCTGCTCCCTCGTCAAAGATTAAAAGAACAAATATGGAGCCATGACATTTAGGAGCTATATTTATCTTTCATTTACCGAACTAAGACTGAACAAAGACGACCAAAAAAAATTAATGATTGAAAGTCTTGAAAAAGATAATTTACTTTTAAAAATAATGAATAGAAATAGTAGTAAATGAAGCTAATTCAAATGCTTCAAGAGTCATTCTATTTATAAAGAGTACAATAATAATTGCAGATATGAACAAAAAATATCAAAACATCTCTCAAAGAATAAACCTATTATTCAAATGGATTGAATATATAGGAAAAATATACTCCAACTTTTAAGACACGGTACAACAAGCAAGAAATACAACAAATAGTTTTGAAACACGAGCAATACAAATTTTAAGCCTCTCCAAATCACAAACCAAGATTTAGGATATTAATAGTGTCAATGGACACGCAGTTCAGAGAGCACGACGAGCTAAGATTCATCCAGTTAAGAAAACTAAATGCAGCAACTTTCAGATGCAGATATCGCGGAAGATTGAAGGTTTGCGAAGAACTTACAAGGAGTTACAAGGAAAAGAAGTGCCTCAAAAGGCCTTGCGGCCCATACCGAGGAGTACCAATGGCAACGGGTGCCAGGGAAAACTTTCACACTCAAATAGTGTGCAAGATTTGGTCTAACCTTTTCTTGAAATGAGCCACAGAGGAACTGTTCACAACTTCTGAAGGTAACCTGTTCCATGTGTCACAGATCTTCTACGTAAACTTACGCGTCTAAACAAAAAACGAAGAAAAATCCGTACTGGTCACGACTAAATATGAGAAACACTGGCTGCTAAAAAATATTTTAAAAATATGTTGCAACTCGAAAAAATCTAAATAAAACCATATTGCAACGACAAAGCAGTTTTTTATCATCCCTAATACAACAGGAAAGAGGACTTCAAACAAAGACGGGGGAAAAACTCTCTCGGCCCTTGAAGTCAGTTTATTAACACACTATCAAAGGATTTACGACATTTCCCAAATATTCATTAAACCAGTCAAAAGATAGCTTAATTAATTTCTGAGCCAAGGACTCTCAATGGCTGTATACGTGTCAAGTTAAAAAGGAAAGAGGAGTGTCAATGCAAAATTTTTAAGAATAGTAACGCTGAATGGTGGTTCGAAAATAAAGTACGCGCGCACACACACACACACAATAAATACATATAATATATAATATATATATTATTCATCGATGCATTCATAGTTTAAGTGGAATTATAAAGAATTAAACACCTTTTACATAGAACACCATTCGACCCATACATCCCTTTCAGGGTACGAGCTAGCTCGCTTTCGTACGTGGTTCATTTATATATAACACGCATGACCACGAGTGTTTTTTTTTGTGAAACAATAAATGCCCCTACCAGGATTCGAACCAGGAACCTCCTGAATAGGAGTCGCGAGCGCTACCATCACACTACGATGGGATGAAAGTTAACACAACTTGTCGTATATTTCGACGACCGAGGAAACGCTTAACGTTTTGAATTTAAATTAAATGTTGCCATTACCTCGCGTGCCGGGGGTTAACATCATAAAACACGTTCAGACGCAAAAAACGTTAATCGTTTCACCAGTCGTTTAAATATACGACAAGTTGCAATAACTTTTATTCTGTCGTAGTGGGATAGTAGCGCTCACGATTCCTACTCAAGAGGTTCCGAATTCGAATCCTGATAGGAGCATTTTTGTGTGTGTGTGTATATAAAATATTGGATGTTCAGAAGATCTGTGGACACTAGATAAATATTGTACTGGGCATCCTGGAGAGGGTGAACAATTTCTCTGTAGGTCTCAAACAAAGAAGTATAGATCAGTGTCATTGACATCCCACCTCACCAAAATATTTTAAAGAATAGTTAAAGAGGAAATCTATGACCCTTTTGGAGACACAGGAAAGATTCAATAAGAACCAGCACTGATTCCGACCAGGAAGGTCGTGCCTATCACAACTAATAGAGCATTTCACATTATTGATGCATTTGAAAACAATGTAAAGTACGATGTAATATGCAACACACACTAATATAACGGAAAAAGTGGAGGAAAATGGATCTATAACTTCCTCAGAGAACGTCAACAAATTGTTAAAATCCAAAGTATATTCACCATCAGTAT
>JAJOZX010000875.1:1082500-1152731 GCA_023014485.1 Bathynomus jamesi | reverse complement strand
ATTATTTTTAACGTTATTTAAACAAAATTCTATGAAAATTATTATTGCACCAGTATTTTTTTGGGGGGAGGGACCAAATCTTGTCTTTTGCAAACCTTAACCGGTGAGGGAAACTTTTGAACTTTAAAAAAAAACCTTTTCCGTTAAACTTGGAAATATTTTTTCCAATGGCTTCTGATTTAAGTATGAAACTTGCGAGGATTTTAACTTTAACTTTAAACCTACTTGTTATTGATGAAAAGATTAATAACACAGGCCTGCGATGGTTTTGTTGTCCGAAATATTTTATCACTTAGTAATTTTTGCGTATTGTAATTTTTGCACACTGATTCCGAAAATAATATTCATTTTTCGCCATCACGTACAGATTTTTCACCAAATGTCATATTTCATATTACATATGTAAATAATTTTCATTAAAATTGACTCAATTAAATTTTGATTAAAAACTACTGCCTATAAATGCTTCCAGATCAGAAGTGACGTCATAGCGTCTTCTAGAACATTCGAGAAACGCACCACTAGTATATAAGTGATTAACAAGCCACGAGATGAGTCAGTCTGTCTAGTGCAGTGGTTCTTAACCTGGGGGGCGCGCCCCCCTAGGTAATTTTCAGGGGGGGCACGATCCCTTGGGGAAAAACACTAATTGTATTTGTTATTCTCTTAACGAGAGCATGGGCTAATATTGAGAAGTTTATGAAAAAATGCAAAAGTATCCCCCTCCAAGGGGGGCGTGGAGGGAAGGACCAATTCCTAGAGGGGGCATGGTAGTAAAAAGGTTAAGAACCACTGGTCTAGTGCGTGCGAAGTTATAGTTCTTCATTATTCAAAAGTGCGCGGTGGGTGACTATATTTCTCTTTTCAAATTCTTTTATTTGTCGCTATGGCAACCAGAGGGTGTGTAAATAACCCAAACATTTACTCTTATATTTGTGGAAAATTTACTGTGAAAAAACAAAGGCGAGATATTACAGACTTCGTCAAGAAAGCACACTATGCGTACTTCGGAATGAAACTTGGGGATCAAGACAAATCATGGGCTCCACATAAAGTTTGCAGTGTTTGTGTTGAACAACTTAGACTGTGGAATAAAGGTAAAAAGGATTCTTTACCTTTTTGGGATTCCAATGGTCTGGCGTTAACCTAGAAATCACAACAATGACTGCTATTTTTGTTCATGTAATGTGCAAGGCTACAATACTAAAAATAAAAAGGAAATTTCTTATCCAAACTTTCAGTCTGCTATAAGACCTGTTGCTCATGGACCTGGTATACCTGTACCTACTAAACCAAATACTCTTGATATAACTTCATCTGATTCGGTGTCTGATGACGATGGAAACGATAATAGTAATTGTTTTCAAACCGAAACATCTGGTAAACCCCAATTGTTTACAGAAAGTGAACTTAATGATTTGATAAGACAGTTGTGTCTCCCGAAGGATTCTTCAGAGATTTTGGGATCCAGACTTCGTGCAAAGAACTTGCTTTCTCCCGGGACGTCATTTTACTGGTACAGATATCGAGAAAAAGAATTCATCCAATATTCTTCTCAAGAAAATTCACTGGTATATTGCAACAATGTTTTGGAACTAATACTTAAGCTAGGCGCTGCAGTCTATGACCCAAATGAGTGGAGACTTTTTATTGATTCCTCCAAAAGAAGTCTAAAAGGCGTCCTCCTTCACAACGGTGACTTGTATGCATCCGTTCCTATGGCTCATTCGGTTCACTTGAAGGAAACGTACGGAAATCTTGAGCTTCTTCCAGCTAAGGTTAAATACAAAGAACACGGTTGGCTACTTTGTGGAGACTTAAAAGTGATTTCTATGTTGTTAGGTCAACAACCAGGTTGTACGAAGTTTCCATGTTTTTTGTGTGAATGGGATAGCCGAGCAAGAACTCGGCACTGGATAAAAAAGGAATGGCCACGCAGATTCAACCTGACACCTGGTTCTTAAAACATTCAACGTGAAAGTTTGGTTGACACAAAGAAAGTCCTTTTACCTCCGCTTCACACAAAATTGGGCTCGATGAAGCAATTTGTTAAGGCCTTGGACGAAGATGGAGATTGTTTTAAGTATCTGTGTGGTAAATTCCCAACTCTTTTGGAAGCAAAATTGAAAGAAGGAATTTTCGTTGGTCCCCAGATTAGAAAACTGACTTTGGATGAACACTTTGAAAGAACACTGAACAATCTTGAAAAAGAAGCGTGGATTGCTTTTGAGGATGTTATCAGCAAACATTTGGGGAACAACAAGTACCCAAATTACCAAAACATTGTGAACAACATACTAAATAAGTTCAAGAGTTGGGTTGTAATATGAGTTTAAAATTACATGTCTTACATTCACACTTGGATTACTTCCCTGAGAATCTCGGAGCACTCAAAGAAATGGAGAAGAAATATCAGGGAAGGTGAGACATCAGCATGATGGCTGATTACTGCTGGATGTTGAAACGGGATACTCCAGAATTATTACATAAAAGAAAAGGAACAGAGCGTACATTCGAGACTAAAAGGCATAGATCTCATAAGAAAACTCAGGACAAATAAAGATGAATAAATTGACGTTAATAGTCTTCTTTCTTTTTAAAGTTGTTTGCATTTGTAATTAGTATAACAAAGCGAAATAGGTACCTAATGTAAATTGAAATACATAATATTTATGTTGTTTTTTTCCTTCCAGTTTGCAGAAAATCCTTACGTGATAGAAAAAAATGGACACGTTATTCGAAATCAGCGTAGTCGAATTACATAAAATCAGTTATTAGTAAGAAAACAACTCTTACAAAGTTCTCATTCGTAGGCCTGTGTAATTAGTGACGAAAATATTATCTTTAAAACAAACTTTTAGCATTTGAAACTTTAGTCTAATTACATTTAACCGCAAAAATCAGAGTTGCATCGGAGCAGCGAGAAATAAGGTCGGAGTAAAGGCAATGAAACTATACCCAAATGGTGTTTTTCCATATTTACATGTGGCAAAAGATCATTGCGTAGGTTGTTGCAAAAGAAGAATGAAATTCATGGTTTGCGAAATACAAAATACCAACTCAAATTTGTACCTGATAATAAATAATTTGAAATATTTCGTAACTTTTCCATTGTCAGTATTTCGTAAAAACCGCTCTTCACAATTACACGTTTTTTAAAGAAAAGAATTTATTTTTTAGTTTATTTGTTTAAAATCAAATAATATTTTTGTAATTCTTGGCAAAAATGCAATTTCATTCTAAAATAATCATTTAAAAAGTTTATTAATCCAAATTCAAATTTTAACACAAAAATATATAATTTTTAAACAGAAAATACACATTATTAATATTCAAAAAAGCTTTTTTCTATTAACAGTTTTCATATATACAGGGCGTCCCAAAAAAATGTATACACACTTTAAATAATTATAAAGGCAGTGTTTATTAAAATACATTTCATTTTCAAAATGTAATAGAATCTACAGACATTATTTAATTGTTTTGTCAACGCCTGTTTTCAAACTGACGTCCGTTCTGGTCCAGGCACTGCTGATAACGCGAAGCAATGGAATCGCAAACATCACGAAACATTTCGTTTGGTATTTGTGTGCATTCTCGTTCAATGGCTGCTCTCAATTCAGCGACTGTTGCAGGTTTTATAGCGTAGACTTTGTCTTTTAAGTATCCCCATAAAAAAAGTCTAGTGGTGTGAGGTCTGGTGAACGCGGAGGGTATTCTACGAAACCCCTTCGTCCAATCCACATCCACATCGTGCCAAGTACCACTCGCAATACTCCACTCTTCGGTCCGGATCATCATCTTCATTAATAGCATGGACTAATCTTGGAATGTAACTTTTCCATTGACAGCGCTTCAAAATGCGTTGGACAGACGATTCTGAAATTCCTACCTCACGACTCGCTTGCCGCACAGATTTTCTTGGACTTTGGTGATACGTTTCCAGTACTCTTTCTTGCTTTGTGGGGCTTGTCGATGTCCGTGGTGTTCCGGAACGCTTCTTGTGGACATTCTGAACAGTTCCATCGGCTTCAAACTTATCTCTAATTCGAGTGATGGTAAGTCGCGTTGGTGGATCTGTTTGAAACTCCCTCCTAAAACTGTCTTTGCACTTCAACTGCGTTTTCACACTTCCAGTAGCATTTTAGAATGAATTTCCTTTGTTCAAAGCTTAGTCTGACTGCCATTATTAATTCTAATGGGTTTAACTTGGAAAGAAAGAAACATCAATTGAGCTATCAGCTGTTAAAGTGTGTATAGATTTTTTTGGGACGCCCTGTATATATATATATATATATATATATATATATATATATATATGTGTGTGTGTGTGTGTACAGTGTGTATATATTTTATGTAGGAAGGAGAGGTCAAGGGCGAGTGCCAGCAAAAACGCCCCCAAATTCAAGGTCTCTGAGGCCTATTTTATTTATGATGTTATTTTATTTATTTATTTTTCTTTTATAAATTTTGAAAAGATTGTGTAGTGTGTAAAATGCATGTATATGTAATGAGGAATAGAGGGAAAAGTGTGTGTGTTTGAGAGCATGCTGGACCAGTGGTGTAGTGCTAAATAAAGAAGTGAGGGAATGCATTTTGAAAGTGTTACTCAGGTGCGGGGGGGGACAATGGCGAGCGCGGCGAGCCCATACAGCTGGGGGTCCGGGGGCACTGTAAGCCCCCCGGGAAATCTTTTGAAATCTGACCAATTTCAGGGATATTTTGAGGTCATATGCACTGGATATTAGGATATATTTCAAGGTTGAAGATGCAGTATTTCCAGTGTCATTAGATATACGACATCCAGTACGATCAATAAAAATAGCTAACAACTGGAATGATTAACTAAAAAAAGTTAACAACTAGTACGCCGTGGTGACTGTTTCACCAGATCTTTATAGGCTAGCATTGCCTCAGTCGAAGCTAAAAGAAATGAAACAGTTAATGATTCTTTCTCATATTTCTTCTAGGGGTGGGAATTAAAATTTCATGACGTTAGAGATTTGTAAGTTCGGATTTATTTGAAATAGTGAGGGAACGCCATTCCGTCTACCAAAAAAAGTAAGGGAACGCCGTTCCCACGCGTTCCCACAGCACTACACCACTGTGCTGGACTGTTCACAGGGTAGATGAGACACGGATAAAGATCAACTAAAGTGAGGAGATTGACGGAAGAAGCGGGAATTCCAACACTCCCTGTCTTCTGCCTAATGTCACCCCCGGAGTGCTGGTTGATTGGTTACTTAATTTATGCTACTTTATGAGGGTGTGAACGACGGTTCAGGATCGACCTACGGTCGACCCCTCTGCAGCATCCCGCCTCATTTACAGGATTTGGTGAAGGAGCTAATTGCTTCCCGATCACCTCCTGCCCTCGTAGCCAGCCACGCATGGCTGGTCAGGGACTTTGCACAGGAATCTGTCCAGCTGGTTCTTGAAATTATTCAGATCGGTGTGCTAGGTTCCTCACTCTTTTGACAGGGCATTAAAAATCTTTGGGAGGGCATTTTCCATCCTCGTTTTCATGGCTCCTTGTCCCACCGCAGCTGGAACAGTACAAAATCTGCCTCTTCTCTCATTCCAGTTTGTATCTACTTCAGTTCTAAGGTTAGGTAGAAAACCTTCGAGTTTTTCATATGTATATTATTGTGTACCGCTCATGTCTTCTTTCCAGAGAGAAGAGTTTCAGGGATTGTAGTCGAGATCAGTGGTCTTCACCTTTATGACATCTATTAGTTGTTTCACTTCCAAGAAAATGCAGTGATTATTTTCTCCTAAGTGTAAAAGATTTAATTACAAATATAAAATTCTTTACCTGAAAAAATTCTTCAATAAATTTATAATGCAGAGAAAATTATAAATACCAAATTTTTTGCACCTACTTACGATTTCGTGTTAAAGATCCAAATACTGTATAACTCATTCTCTGAAGTGACACAAAATTTTGACCCGCCTGGTTCTAAGCTCTTTAAAAAAATAGATTGGATCCTCATAGCCCGGCCGTATTTAACCTTTCCTTGCATACGAGTCTCCTTTAGATGAAAAAAAATCGCTTGGCGTTAGCCAAACTAAAATTAGTAACGCTATTCAAAAAAGCCAATGTAACGTCCGTATAAGGGGGTGGGGGCGAAGGGCGTTTTCGTCATAGTTAATAGGTATTTTTATAAAGTAAACTTTGTTCAGCTTTCTTTTACTTGTAACAGCAAGTGTGTGTGTGTGTGTGTGTGTGTGTATTGTGTGTGGCAATATTCACACGTGCACATGGGTATGTATTGACTCTTACAAAAATGTTGGCAACTTCACCCTAATAAAGTATTAACCTTTAGAGAGCTCCCTTGGCTAGGTTGGTTTGAAATGGGATTCAAACTGCGAAGGCCCAGGGTTTGAGTCCCCCAGATATTTACTGGTTGATTACTCGGGTTCAACTGACTCTCGAGAGAGAGTTTCCGTTCCCATTCCACCGCCCCCACCCCTTCCGTGTGGGAAAATAGGGGTTTCCGATGTTATCTATCAACCTTTAAGATTCAAGAGTAGTATATCAATGCAAATGGTGTACCAGGTCAACGTGGATATTTCTTGATATCATCGATAGATAAGCCATTATCCCAAAAACCTGTCCAATCAGACACTTACGGCAAACAATAATCTTGTCAACTAAATAGTAATTGTCAGCAAATAATCATAATGAGGAGAGAAAAATGTTTTGTTGACTCAAACAAAATTAAGTGTGTTCCAACAATTTAAAACAAAAATTTTTTTAGACACTCAACTTTTCGTTTCGTTTTACAAAATAAATTTTGCTCTTAATAATTTTGTTGTTAATTTGCGGCAATAAACATATATATTTAGTTTATCGAGCAAAATCTGGGTATATTTGTTTTAAATAACAATTCGTTTAAATTTAACATAAATTATGTTAATTTTCGAATTGTACAATAAAAAAAGAAGCTAAAAAATATTATGGTAACTAATCAAAGCAATTACTATATTTTAGCCATTGCTTTATTTGATCCAACCAAAAGGTGGTTAACTGAACTTAGTTTGTTGTTTTAAAGATAAGAGTTTTCTCTGTTGTAACAAAATGAAACCAACACAATCCATATGATACCTTTAAACAAAACACTTATTATATTTCAACCATTACTTTATTAATCAAAATAAAAACCTGTCAACTAAATGGTTTTTGGTATTTTAACTAACAGATTTTTCTCTATTTGGGAATAAAATTTGTCCACATACGTACGAGTAAAAACACTCTCCTTTGTCCAGTGGACAAGTCTACGTTTTCATTGTATTTACAACTTTCTCGTATTGTGATTATCTGAATTTTATAAATAAATTTTTCATTCATTAAGTTTTGTTCGTCCTTCACATTCATCATTTCGAGATTTAATTAAATAAAGTGAAATTAATTACTTTGCAAACTGAATCTCGTGGAAATAATTAGCTGTAACGCATCTTCATTAGAGTAATTAAAGGCTTCAATGATTTTTCTATATTGTTTTCTATTTATCAAGCTTTTACTGCATATACACACAGTATATATATATATATATATATATATATATATATACAGGATAGGAGAAAAGTCTTTAAAGATTTTATACATGTAGTGTAAGTGTAGTGTATTGAGTTTTTTAATAAAGATAATCATGTCTAATAAGAATTTAATAATGTTTTGTTTAATAAAGAAGAAAATAATGTTAAATAAGAAATTTAATTATGGTTTTTATGTAAATAAGAAATTGATAATGTTTAGTTTGAAATTAAAAATTTAAAAATACAAATTGGCAACATCTGAGATGTGCCCAAGCTGGAGGCTGGGTGAAATGCCCAATTCAGTCTTTGGACGGGATTTGCCCGAATAAGGTGTTTTTCGTATTAGAATGTTATTGTTTATTTAAAATATTAAGTATTTCTCTCTCCGCGATGAAATGTTAAAGCTAATTCTGCCCTCTCGCATTACCCCGTTCGTCTAAAGTATTTTGGCATAAATAAAAAGTCAGAAAATAGTAAATAAAAGTGTGTAATTTACCCCGGTCCTTTTGCTTGGTTGTGTTCGAAAGTTTTATAGCGGCCACCTCTATCCGTCTGTCCGCGTCCGTAATAAGACACAAAGAGAAAACAAGAGTAAAGATTGAGAATAGAAGAAAGAGCAAATAGTTAAAAGGGCAAACTAAGAAGGAAAGAGTTTTGTTCACTACAACATACCTGTATAATGGTGTTAACTAAATAGTTGTAAGTGTTCAAATGATGAAACAAATCAAACAAAAAGTCTATAAGAATTTTATTAATAAAAATATTTTGTTAAATTGTAATTTAATCTTCAAAGAGTGCTCCATCCGCTATGATACATTTGTGGATTCTCTCTGTGAAACTCTTCATTGTTCTTCTGAACATATCGAATGGGATCCTTTTCAGTTCTTTATCTATTCTGCGGCCAAGGGCATTCACATTTGGATCGATGAAACCAGTAGTGTAGAGTTTGTCATGCAAATAATCCCAAAGTCAGATGGGGTTAAATCAGATGATCTGGCTGGCCACTCAACGGGACCTCGTCACCCAAGCCATCTTCCTTCAACGTTGTTATCCAGAATCTCACGGGCAGCTGCAGAGTAATGTGGCGGCGCTCCACCACGTTCATAAAGCCAATTCCTGCCAACGCCATTAGTGAACTGCAGCAAAACTTTCTCTCTCGATCCTGGCAATAGCGTTTTCCATCCGTCGTAACTCTCGATATGTCAAAGGAAATGAGTCCTGAATAACCAATGTACGCCCAAACTGTTAGTGTAGCCATTTTAACTTGTTTACCCAGTCGTATTTTGAGATTTTTTTCGCCCAGTCGTGAACGTTGTGTTTGTTTCTTTTACTCGTTAAACCGAAGACACATTCATCTGAAAATTTGATCTTTCGAACGAAATCTGGATTACTGTTGAACTTTTGTTTCATTGTTTCAACAAACTGCAGCCGTCTATCAGAATCATTATCGTACATGAGCTGAGAGTAAATGAGTTTTTAATCGTGGTACCTCTGTGATTTCAAAATGTTTGCAACTGAAAATTTGGAAATACCCAATTCCTGTGCAACTTTTCTCGTTGAAGTTGTTCGATCGATTCGAAAAGTGGCAAGGACATTTTCTTTGTTGTTGTCTCCTGCAGCTCTTACTGGCCTTCCGCTTCTTGGACGATCTTTTACGAGGGTCTCTGTTTTCAAAAGTTTAAGCTTCCAGTATCGAAGAGTGGTTGCATTTGGTGGTGGTTTATTATATTTTTCTTGAAATAAACGCAAACGTTCTTCACAATTATTATAAGAAATAGCCTACGATATAAGTTACACTTTTTCTTCATTGCTGTATTCCATCCTTACTGACATGGCGGTGACTGCGGCTAGGGCCTACGACGTTCCTGTTCTAGTCTAGTGTCATTCCTGGCCTTGTATAGTTGCTTTGAAAAGTATTGCATACACTGCAGTGATATCATTGGAATATTTATTATTAACAAATTATTTGTATGTATAAAATCCTTAAAGTATTTTCTCCCACCATTTATATATATATATATATATATATATATATATATATATATAAAGAACGACGCTTGTGTAGAAGAACGTTCCGCACAAGATGAGGAGGGAGAACGAACAAATGAAAAATGAGGTAACCTCATTTTTCATTTGTTCGTTCTCCCTCCTCATCTTGTGCGGAACGTTCTTCTACACAAGCGTCGTTCTTTACATTAATTATACTGTGTGTTGTTTGCAGTTAAAATGTGTATATATATATATATATATATATATATATATTATATATATATATATATATATATATATGGTGTGTGTGTGTGTGTGTGTATTGGCCAATTACGGTAGGTTTTATAATAAATTTAATTAGATTAATTAAAGTAACTAATGTTTGCTTGATGGGTCACCTTTCGGTCAAAATAATAAATGTTATTAGGAAAGAAGATTAATAACCGTGGATTTTCCTTTATTTAAAGAAAATACTGTAGTAAATGATAAATGTTATAGTTGCTATCGTTGCTTGATTAATTGTGCAGTAAGAAAAGTTCTTAAGTTGCTGATTAATGTTCATAACAAAAGGCCAAATGCACAACGGTATGAATGAATTTATTGTTCATTAAGCTAATGAACTGATATGGACTCGCAAGGTGAGCTGCTGAACGTCTAACGTCTTGGATGGTTGCCAACTTGCCAGCAGACCGAAGAGAGACACGACAGTTTTTCTTCAAGCGAGGTACGAAGGATGTGACGCTCAAGGTCGTTTGCCTCTGATGCGATCGAGGGAAATCCTGTGCCAACAAGAGAAAAAAGAATTATTGTGAAGGCAAATACGAATCTTTGAAAATGCCTGAAGGTGTTGGTGAAGAAAGGTTTTCTGGAAAAAGTTTGAAAAGTTTTTTCTTCTACCGATAAAGTTTTCTATTTCCACACACACACACACACACACACACACACACACACCACACACACACATTATATATATATATATATATATATATAGCTGACACATTTTATTTATTAAAGTCTTAATAAGGTCCTAATAATAATAATTATTTTTTTCTTTCTATTGCAGATTATAAAGGACCACTGCAAGATTTACTAATATGGTAGAGTGGACAAATATCGAAAGAAACTGTACTTCAAGTTCGATTCAATAATTCACGGTCAAAGAGACTTCGAGAGAATTTACAATGTTAACAGATGTCCCACTAGGAACACAATACTCTCGTATACCAAATATTTTCGTGAAACTGCCAGTGCACAAGCTACGCTTCCTCTAGGCTGAAGTTGTTCAGCGTAGTTCACTCCGTTTGAAAAGAAAACTGTCACAGGCATTGAACATAAAGTAAACATCTCTTCGGACCATGCTGAAGGGTGATTTGCACACGTTTCCTACAAAATTCAAGTGGTTCAAGAACTTAGTGAAATTGATAGAAGAAGCAGGATGAAATTTTGTGAAACATTTCTTCGGATGTGCGAGGAGAGTGACAGGTTTACTGAGAAACTAATCATGTCAGATGAAGCTTATTTTGAGCTCGCATGTTATGTCCACAAGCAGAACTCCCAATTTTTGGCAGAAAAAAATCCTGAGCAGTTCCACCAATGACCTTTACAGAGTGTGGTGTGACATTTTTTGGGCTGGAGTTATAGGGCCATACTTCTTTCAATAAGGCAACTGTCACAGTTACATTAGAGCGATATCAAGAAATGATAGGTAATTTTCTTGCTCCAACACTAATGGACATGGGATTTGATGATCAAACCTGGTTCCAGCAACGTTACTCCTGAAGGACCTGTTCCCACATCATCTCATTTCACGATTTGGAAATGTTCTGTGGCCAGCCAGAAGCTCGGACTTAACTGGCCTGATTTCTTCTTGTGGGAGGTACCTTAAATCAACAGTCTACTAGACAAGATCAAGGACCATTCTTACATAAGCAAATTGAACAGGAAATCGCCAATATTCCACGTGAAACTTTAAGGAAGGTGATTCAAAACACAGTTATCCGTATGCATGAATGCATACATGAAAATGGTGACCATTTAAAAGGCGTTGTTTTCTCGACTTATCCTGAAACTGTAGTTTCGTATGATATGTAAGTATTCTCATTTTCCGTTAAAAGGCTCTTTTTATATTAAATATACAAGCCGCGCCTTCGACTAAGCAAGAGACATTAGCTCCACCCATTTAAGCGAGTTAGCCAATCATAACAGGCGTCTGAGCAAAAGAGATATTTGTTACTCCGCTCAACTCCGCTTAAAACAGCGCAAAGTTTTTTTATTTATGGATAGAAATGTGTCAAGTATTTTTTGCACACTTTGTATATATATCTCCCCCATCCTCTCCACATGGCCGTACCATCTCCTCTACGCATCCACCACCCTGTCCACTATGGTGAAATTAACGCCGAAGTTGACTGCATCATAGGGTTTCAATGGCGAAATAGGGCTGCCGGCTCGCCACTCCTCTGCTACCCGTACTCAATAATAAACTTGCTTCTTTTTAGGCTTGTACGTTATTATTGCAAATTTCTTTTCGAGGTTTCTCATTATTCCTACAAAAAAGATATGCCTTATTTCAGAACGCATTTTTCAGACTACTGAAAATTAGTTCTAATGTATGATTATTACTTGAGAGCTAAAATATATTTTATCTGCACAATTCACAATTTATGTCATGAAATGAAAATAACGTTCATGTTATTTTGGATCTTCTAAAAGTTTACTCTTCTTTCACGTACTTGACATGACGAATGTCATTTGTATATTCGGTTTGTAATATATACACTGTGTATATATATATATATATATATATATACAGTGTGTGTGTGTGTGTGTGTATATACAGTATATAAAAAGGCAGTCCTGTCCGTCCGTCCGTCCTGAAGGGAGAGTTCAATTAATCGGTCAATAAAACTATAGAAAAAAACGCAGCAATGAAAATCTTAAGCTTCACATCCGAACCCAATGTATCAAGATTTGTGAAGCTTAAGATTTCCATGGCTGCGTTCTTTACTATCGTTTTATTGACCGAATAATTGAGTCCCCAGTAATTGGGGGGCTGCAGGCCCCGGCTCAGCAGGTCTAGCTAAATGGGCCCGTAGGGCCCACTTTTGAGTGTATATATAATAATTGTTGACGTTAAACAATCTATTTCCAATCGATTTCCTAATTTACTTTTCGTGAAGTTACTCTAGAAAATACGCGTTCAAGTGTAGCGTAATTAATAATCTATAATAATAACAGAAATGCTTGACAAAATGGAAAGAAGAAGAAAATGGAAGAGTATAAATACAGAAGAAGGGAGACAACGATACAGACAGTTGAATAACGAACTGAGAAGAGAAACTGATAAAGTAAAAGAGATGTGGCTTAGAGAGTAGTGCAGGGAATTGGAGGAATTAGAAAGGAAAGGAAGAACTGATTTAATGTACCAAAACGTTAAGGACATAAATAGATGGAAAAGAAGTAGCTTGAGAGTGCGAAAAATAGAGGGGAGAAATGAAGAAAAACTGAAAAGACCAGAAAATATAAGCACTCTCTCTCCCATCATTCTCATAATACCAATAGCTTCTCTTGTTTTGCATTTTGACCTAAATCCAAACTGATCCATTCCAATATACTGCTCAGCTCTGTTCGTTAGTCTTCTGGTTAGTATCCTTAGCATTATTTTTGATGCATGGCTGACCAAGCTCATGGTTCGAAATTCTGAACACTTGGTGGCTCTCGGTTTCTTGGGGAAAGTATCATAGAGACTCTCATAAAATCAGAAGGCCAGTCTCCACTTTCATACATGTTTCTGCACAATACATTCACCTCCTCTCTAGCATCACCTTCAAGACTTCAGAAATTCTGCTGGTACATCATTTGGTCCTGGGGCCTTGCCATTTTTTAGGTCTTTTACAACCATCTACTTCTCTTTTCAATATGTCCGGTCCCCTACAATCTACTTCCACCTCATCTGCTTCCTCCATTTCGATGTTATTAGGTTTGTTCTCTTTATCATACAGTTCTTCAATGTACTCACTCCATCTCCTCCTGGAACATGATCAGGAAAAGTTTGTTTGTTTTATTGACTTTGAAAAAGTTTTTGACAGAGTCCAATGGAGGAAATTTATGGAAATATTGAAGAATATCAATGTTGACTGGAGGAACCGTTGGCTGATAAAAAAATCTATATCTTGGGCAGACTGTGAATGTTAGAGTTGCAGGAGGAGAATCGGAGCCTGGATTGGTTGGGAGAGGGATCAGGCAAGGATGCTCCCTGTTCCCCGTGTTATTTAACATCTATGTGGAAGCAATGATAATAGAAGCACTCTCAGATCTGGAAGAGGGAATCAGAGTGGGAGGTAAATTGGTCAAATCTGTAAGGTTTGCAGATGACAAGGCATTTGTTTGTAGTACTGAGGAAGGACTGCAAAGAATAAGGTCAATAGCTTGACAAGAACGGCGGAAGAATTCGGAATGAGAATTAATGAGACCAAGACAAAGGTAATGAAAATTGCAAGAAGGAAAGGAGCATAAATGAACCTAACGATAGGAAATCGGACCTTAGAAGAAGCTGAGCAGTTTAAATATCTGGGAAGTTTATTAACCAACAATGGAGAATGCAATAAGGAAGTAAGATCTAGAATTGGTATGGGTAAGGTAGCTTTTAAGAGACAGAAAGGACTACTTACAGGTAAACTCAACTTGAAACTGAAGAAAATGTTAGTAAAAAGCTTGATATGGAGTGTGGGGTAAATTTTTACAAATGTACAGTGCTTACAATAAGTCTCGCGCCTCTGTCTCGTCCCAAGTTAGTCTGTTAGGTATAAAATGGGCGGTCCTTATGGCAGCGGAGGTGTGTTCGGATTGGTGCACATAATTGCTCTAATCCCATCAATGACGTCCACATTATCATTGTGTCGATCACTCTATCTATTTATATATAGAGACTATATATATCTATATACAGTATGAGTATGCAGGGGGATAACGTGTCTCAGTCCCAGCTATGGTAGTTGTCTTACAATTAACAGTCGCAAGTGCAAGTTACGTTAACACCTCCACATAAACTACCCTGGATTAAAATAACATACGTGAAGCGTTTACCTACAAACCATTTAAAAGGTGTGATTTAAAAGCTCTCTCTCTCGATCTCCGGCGGGCGAACTTTGTTAGCCTCAGGGATAGCGTAGGAGAGATGGGGTTAGAGGTTGGCGGCGATGTTGAGGGAGTGTGGAGTGCATTCCGGGACGAGTTTATGGTGCTGCAGTCTGCTGCCATACCCTCAAAACCGGTCACCCCTGCCTCAACGCAGCCTAAGTGGTTCAATCGTGACATCGCTTCGGCTATCCGAAATAGGAAAGTAGCGTATAGGAGGGCGAAGGCCAATCGTTCCCACGAGAACACTGAAGCGTATGTCCGCCTGTGTAGGGAAGTGAAGGCGAAGGTTAGGCTGCGAAACGTAACGAAGAACTACGGGTGGCAAGCCTCTGCAAGGGGAACCCTAAGGAATTCTTCAGTTATGTTAATAGTAGAAAGCCCATTAGAAGCATGATAGGACGGAAGCGGCGTTCTGCGGACCTCCGACGCGGACATCGCTAATGTGCTTAATGAGTACTTTGCGGGAGTGTTCACCAGGGAGGATACCCGCGTTATCCCCGAGCCAGGCGTGAGGCACGAAGGTGCTGGCCTGGATAGTGTTAGATGTACCGCGACAGTCGTTGCCGATAGAATAGACAAACTGAGCGCGTTTAAGGCTCCTGGGCCAGACCAGTTTCTCCCCAGAGTGTTGCGAGAAGTGCGCGACCAGGTGGCTCCCAACCTGGCTACAGTCTTCAACAAATCGTTGGAGATGGGCCAGGTGCCTGGTGACTGGAGGGAAGCCAACGTGACCCCTATCTTTAAGAAAGGGGATCACGAAAGTCCAGGGAACTATCGTCCCATTAGTCTCACTTCAGTTGTAGGTAAATTATTAGAAGGGTAATAGCTGATAGGATCGTTGACCATTTGGATTCCTACAAGCTGCTTGGGGACTCCCAACATGGGTTTAGACGGCATAGGTCGTGTCTCACCAACTTGCTCGAGTTTTTCCACGTCATGTTGAGTGAGTACGATAAGAGTAGGGCGATTGATATACTTTATCTCGACTTTCAGAAAGCCTTTGATAAGGTACCTCACCGCCGGCTAATGGCGAAAGTGCGCGCGCTGGGTATCGGTGGGGAAATAGGTAGGTGGATTGAAAACTGGCTGAGGAATAGGCGGCAGAGGGTGGTAATTAAAGGGGCTAGTTCGGGTTGGGCCTCGGTCACTAGTGGGGTTCCTCAGGTTCCGTTTTGGGGCCACTGTTGTTTATCATTTACATAAATGATATCGACGGTGGCATCGTCAGTCGATCGCCAAATTCGCTGATGACACCAAGCTTGGGCCAATGTTGGGACGCCCGAAGCGATCGAGGAACTGCGTGCGGACCTAGGTAGGATAGGAGAGTGGTCCGAAAAATGGCAAATGCCGTTTAACTTGGGTAAATGCAAAGTGATGCACATTGGCTACGCCAATCCCAAGTCGGACTACTCGATGTTGGGAGTAATATCGAGGTGACTGATTTAGAAAAGGACTTGGGTGTGCTAATTAGCAGCGACCTTAAGTTTACGAAACAGTGCGTAGAGGTGGAAAAGAAAGCCCAGAAACTATTGGGTTATATCAGGAGGAATTTCAGTTTCGGAACAAGGAGATTGTGCTCTCTGTACAATTCCCTTGTTCGGCCGCACCTGGAATATGCTGTGCAGTTCTGGTCGCCCACCCTCAGGAAAGATATTGAGAGGCTGGAGCGAGTGCAGGCGAGGGCCACAAAGTTAATCCCTTCCGTTAGGCATATGGGCTACAATCGACGGTTACGCGCCCTGAACTTGTTTTCGCTTGAAACTCGGAGGCTGCGCGGTCAACTGATCGAGGTTTTCAAGCTCTTACGCGGGTTCAACGATGTCGATTTTAGAAGTATGTTTAGTTTAAATGATAACCCAACTCGCAACAATGGTTGGAAGTTGGATTTGAAACGGTTTAGGACTAGTGTGTGTGGGAATTACTTTACGTATAAGATCTGTGACACGTGGAACAGGTTACCTTCAGAAGTTGTGAACAGTTCCTCTGTGGATCAGTTCAAGAAAAGGTTAGACCAAATCTTGCACCATTTGAGTGTGTACAAAATTTTCCCTGGCACCCGTTGCCATTGGTACCTCCTCGGTATGGGCCGCAAGGCCTTTTGAGGTACTTCTTTTCCTTGTAACTCCTTGTAACTCTCTCTCTCTCTCTCTCTCTCTCTCTCTCTGATCACACCGCATGGCAATGTATCCATATAACGTTAATAATAACCGAAACTCGAGAAAATATACTCTCTGCCTTCCGCTCTATCCCAAATCCTTTTCTCTTAGTAACCTCTTAATACAAACTAATCTATCATATTTTGCGACTTTTTAACTCTGGTAGGATTCAATTCCATTCCTATAGTGTAAGATACTTAAATTCATGTGTGTATTATGCCATATGATGTGCGTAATAAATAATCATTTTTAAATAGTTGGAGCGTTCAAGGTCATCTGTAGTAATCTATAGACTACCCCTCAAGCCCACTCTCAACACTTAGATTCCCCTAAGACACAGGCGTCTTCAAGTAACATGAATGCGTAGAGATCTAAGGTGTTAGATTCCATATTATATAATTTATGTGCTAGGTTTAAGAACGCTGGCATTGAAGGATGGAAGGAAGGACAGTAAAAGCGATAATAGGTTTAATGAAGGAAGTGGAATGAGGTGAGGTAAGCGTTGCTATGTCGAAGGAAACGAGGTTGGGTAGGGAATTACGAAGGGAGGAGGAAAGGGAGCCAGAGATTATTAATCTAATTCTGCCACCACGTTCTCCTGATATGAATCCGATTGAAAACCTTTGGGCAATAATGATTAACGAATAGGAGCAACGCAATGAAAGAACATTTGAAGCACTTTTAGCTCACAAGGAATAGTTGGGAGAGCTTACGTCGAACACCAAACATTCCCTACAATCTGGCCTCTTCTGTGCCGCAACGATTGCAAGAAATTATTGATGCCGGAGGAAGCTATACGAAATACTGATGTTAAAGCCATGACGTAAATGTGTATCGAATATATATTTATGTTAATATAGAATTTTATTATATTTTTATGTTTGACATCTATAAAAGTATATATTGTGACCATGAAAGAACTTTACTTATCCTTAGTTAGAATCTTTTCTTGCAATGTCTACGCTCGTGGAGATGATAATATATGCATTGTTGAAACAAACTATGAGAAGGTAATAGTTTCAGGAAAAAAATAAAAACTGGCAACATCGAGGCCATCACATGTTTATGGGAATTGTCATATGATATGCTACCAATAAACTCTTATATACTACTATATACAGTATACTATATTACGTAATAATTACGATGAACAAATCAAATGCAAATTTCTCTGATTCACGGCCCACCAGTCTTGCTTTAGACTAATGACTTTCATAAGATGGAATAGGTTACCACTTAAAACAATGGATAAACTATCTATTAGTGAGACGACCATGACTTCCTCGAAATGCGAGCGCGTGAGAGGTTCACTGAGGAATTTGATCATTAGATTCTTCACGTAGGATATGTATCACAAACAACAATATTGACAACAATTCCCAACAATTACTTAATATCAATCATTGCATTTGAGCAAATAATTTAGACCTGCGTCAAAATAACAGGTATCATGCCATGATTTGGGATATTTGTCGAATAGTCGTTCTCTATAGTCTACAGTATATATTGAGACGGTATAATGTAATGCCCAGCTAATATTATGATGACTAGGATTGCTCCATAACCATCCCAACATCCCGAAACTTGGTCATTCTGCTTCTTAATCATTTGTATTTTAAACACTAAAATGTAGCAGAAGTGACGTAATAATGGACGTCATTGATGGGGTTAGAGCAATTATGTGCACCAATCCGAACACACCTCCGCTGCCATAAGGCCCGCCCATTTTATACCTAACAGACTAGCTTGGGACGAGACAGAGGCGCGAGACTTATTGTAAGCACTGTACATTACATGCTTTGTAAATCAAAACTGTTTTTCTGATGGATTTTGATGCGGTTTGAACGAAGGTTAATTTCGCTCAAACAACATCAAAAACAATCGGAAAAACAGTTTTAATATATAACCTAACATAACATAACAACCTAACCTAACCTAACCTAACCTAAAATTCCAAAATTCCTCAAAAGCCTGTAATGTTCTCTTGTAAAAAAATACCGAGTGTGGTACTGTATAGAGCAGAAACACGGACAATGAAAACAACTGAAAAGAAACTCCTGGAAAGTTTTGAAATGTGGATTTGGAGAAAAATGCTAAAGATAAACTGGAGGGAACACCAAAGTAATGAGGAAGTCCTGCAACAGATGAGAGAGGAAAGAAGACTCGTTAAGGTGATAAGAGAAAGACAGAAGAAATGGATCGGACATGTGTTGAGAGGAGAAGGATTGTTGAAGGAGGTGATAGAGGGTAGATATGAAGGTAGAAGGCCGAGGAAAGGAAAAGGAAAGCAATGCTGAATGATTTGAAGGCAGGCTGGAGCTACCATGAGATGAAAAGGATAGCTCAGGATAGAACACTTTGGCGGGACACATGAGTTGGACCTGCCTGATAGGCAGAACACGATGGATGGATGTAATAATAAAAGGACGCGTTTGTGTGTGTGTGTGTGTGTGTGTGTGTGTGTGTGTGTGTGTTCCAGCCATAACTCCAAAATGGAAGCAATTACAATCATGAAACTTCACACACATATTGATTAGGTCCCGAGGTTGTGCACCTGGGTGTTAATAAATTAATTAAAGTTCCCGGGCCCAAAGGTCCCACACCGCGATAAAACTACACAAAAGAACGCAGCCATGAAAATCTTGAGCCTCACATTGTGTGAAGATTTGTGAATCTTAAGATTTTCATGACTATAGTTTTACTGACCAAATAATTGAACCCCAATTACTGTCGGTTCAATTATTTGGTCAATAAAACTAAAGAAAAGAACGCAGTCATGAAAATCTTGAGCTTCACATTGCCGCCCGTAATCTATAATAATAAAAGGACGTGTGTGTGTGTGTGTGTGTGTGTGTGTCTGTCTGTTCCAGCCATAGGTCCAAAATGAAAGCAGTTACAAACATGAAACTTCACACACATATTGAGTAGGTCCCGAGGTTGTGCACCTGGGTGTTGAATGCCCGGTTAGATCAACTGTATGCCCTTGACGATTGGTTAGGTTAAGTCGTGATATTTTCGTTAGCTTTAACGAAAATATCACGACTTAACCTAACCAATCGTCAAGGGCGTACAATTAACCTAACCGGGCATTCAATTAACCTACCCGGGCATTCAATTAATCTAACCGTGCATTTAGTTGACCTAACCAGGCATTTAATTAACCTAACCGGGCATTCAGTTGACCTAACCGGGCATTCAATTAACCTAACCGGGCATTCAATTAACCTAACTAATAACAGCTAATAACAGCCTTCGAACTACAAAAAATATTCCGCCCGTCGGCTGGGATATTTTTGCCATCCGCACAAAGGGCGGGTTCTCTGCTAGTATAAAATAAATAGTTAATGCAAGTGTAGCAAGTTCTTTTAAAATATGATCTCCTGACGCATTCTTCAAAGTATTTACAGTACTTTCCTCCCAAAGCAAAGATCTATCACAAAGCACATCACCTTCGAAGATGTGACTCCCTCCAATCTAAATGCAGGATTTGTCTCCACTGATTTTTAATATCTGCTATTTTAGATTTGTCAGCTAACTCTGAAGGAAGCTTAGAAAATAGAGGGTGGGTGTAGTTTAATCATATAACTTAGGCGATAAGTCTTCTAGCTCTTTAAGAGTTTCTATATTGCTTGAGATACAAGCAAGAAACTTTCAACTCTTTGCAAGCTCTTTTAAAAAAATCGTGGTACCTTTTGCAGATGGTTAATGTCAGTTTCTTCTGAAATTAGAATATCTCTTCTTTCATTGGTGAACAGCACAGAAAACCGCTTTCGCAAAAGATGAAGGAAAATGGATTTAAAGTTCACGTTTAATTCAAGCATAACACTTTGGGGGTATAAGATTCTGCGAAGTATTGAAAGTGTCAAACTTTCTAATTCACCTCGAAGACTACAATTTTCTGCTTCTTCTTTCTGGAATAGCATTTTTAATCTTTCAAAGTCACTAAGTATAGGCTTCATAATGCAAAATATAATTCGTTAAAAACGTCACTGTACATTCAACGAAGCTGCCTGGAGACAAATTTATCGTAGGATGAGAAAACAAACTGGGAACGAGTCTGCAAAGAAATCCATTGATCGAACTAGGATTCTTTTCAAACTGTCACTTCTTGCTAGGCAACGTTTATCTGAGAAAGAAATCAGGTTTGGAGGATTTTTTCCATCATTTACTAACTTGCATGCGTGTAAATAAGCTTCTCTTCCAACTGCAGCTCTATGAAACCAATTATAAGTGTTTCTAAGTATGTAATCATTATTAGGACCAATTTTTCCTATGCGTGAAAGCATACCAAATGAAGTGAATGACATATACATTTCGTTAATCTGGTATATCTTTCTTCATTAATGAATGAATGAATGATTACTTCCACATAAATTGGAGTCTCTATCAGTGCTAATTGCAAAGCACAAATTAAGATCACCTCCAATTTCTCTAAAGTAGTCTTTAGTAGGTTTGTATACCAACTGCTGTTGGTATAGTAGGTTGAAATTTTTTATATTTAGTGTTGTAATATCGAATGCACACGCATAAATGTTTTGCACACGCAATGACAGTTGCCTTATCAAGTATTAGAGAAAAACGAGCGTCTTCCAGGTCATTTAGTTTTGTGCCGTCATGTACTATCGCCATATGAGTTAGATATCATTTCTTTTTCTTTTAAGAGTTCAGTTAAATGGATTATTGATTAAACTGACTCATGACAAGGAACAAATACAGCAAGTTGTTATTCAAGTTAATTAGTTTCCTTTCGCTATTTAAGAATGTTTATTTTAAACTTGGATATAAAACTATTTTTGAAAGATTCTGTTCATGTTTCATAAAATCAGTTTCTTAGGTCGGTTCTAAGCAGGGTTGGCAAAAACCCAACCCACCTGGGTTTTATCGGGTTTCATCGGGCTTTTTCGGGTTTTATCGGGATTTATCGTTTTTTTCATATTTTCAATGGGCGCGTAGATATATGTTTTGCTTGAAAATAAAATGTTCAAATTAATATATTACATTATTTTATTAGTGACTCATTGATATATTTTGAAAAAAAAACGTAAAACCTAATTGCGTGGGTTTTATGTTTTTTAAAGTTTGTTTCTGAAAAAACACACCGGGGACAACTAGGTCGGGTTCAATTAGGTCAACTCTGGTTCTATGGGCGCTAATCCCGGCTGCACAGACTTTACAAAAAGTTTTATTCTTCCAAAAGCCACTTTGAAAATAAGAGCTCCGTTAACCAACTTTTGTAGAAACGTTTTGAGTACTTGGCCCATTTACCCATATACGGTCAATGTAAAAATATTAAGATTAATTAACTAATAAAACGCAGACCCTGTTTCAGTTCAGACGTAGACTATATGTGTAGGCCCAAATAAAAGAAAAGAACATAAAATATAGCCTTTTATATTATGAAATTCAAAATGCTCAATTACGAACGAGGTCACCACCACGAATCACGAAAAAAACAAGATTTACTGACTGTCTGTCACTAAGACATTATGCGCCTGCGCAGGATAAAATGTTAATAAACGTTTTTTGTCATAATATTGCGCGCATGAGAAAAAATCTATATAATGTACATGAATTTATAAAATAAAATATAAATATATATAGCTTTTGTGTGAGTTATTATACTTTTATTGGGCTAAGATTAAGATTCGTAGACAATTTTTATGTTTTATTTAAAAAAATAAATTGCTTATTAGATTTTTAATAGAGCATACAACCAATGTAAATGGTTTTTTGTAGGTTAGGTTCGTTTTCCCCATGCTAAACGTGGGACTAGTTCGTGTAGCGTATAGTTACTGGATATTTAGATATTTGGGTGATTAATTACAGTAGCCGAAATCTATATTTTGCTCCAAATAAATCGCCCAACAGAGACCAACAGAGCATTTTTTGTAAGTTAGGTTAAGTTAGATATATTTGGAGCCCAATATGGATTTCGGCTAATATAATTAATCGCCCAAATCTCTCTCTCTCTCTCTCTCTCTCTCTCTCTCTCTATATATATATATATATATATATATATATATATAATATATAATGAGTCCATATAATGAGTTCGCTACACGAACTAATCCCCATGTTTAACTATTAATTATAGATTTATTTACAATTTCACTTAAAGGTTATTTGGAATTTATTCATCATTTTATTTTTTAAAATAAGGCAAAAAAAAAAATTCCACTATTATTAACTTTTACGTTTTTATTGTTATTTTCGTAAAAATAAATTTGTGTTTTAAGGTTCACTGTTTATTATAGGAAAGTAGCACGTACATTTAAAAAGTAGCCCACTGAGGTTTAAAATTAACCCAAAAAGTCGCACGGAGCCCAAAGTGATAAATCAGTGGTGCAAGTGATTTAAATTCAACCTAATTTTCGACTTCTAGCTCAATCTGAGAACCCTGCATGCAATTTCATTCCAGGGTTAAGTTAATATTTTTGGATCATGTCAAGAATAGCGAACCCAATTTTACCATGTCAAGAATAGCGAACCCAAAAATTCCCTTGTCAAGAATAGGGAACCCAAAAGTTCCCATGTCAAGAATAGCAAACCCAATATAAATATCATGTAAAGGAAAAAGTTAAACATATGTAATCTTCACTTTATTGATGAAAGAATAAATAAAACAATTTACTGAAATGAAAATGAACCGTATACTAATTTATTAAAAAGGAAATTGAGTGGCAATTGCGTTACAGAAATTAATTAACCTGTTTACTTTATTTCTTTCCATCCACATGAACTGTTGTAAATAACCTGGAAGAAATTCGCGTTTGCATCCTCGCATGTTATTAATTTTAGCCTTATGCCCTTCGTGCGGGTCGCGGGTAGCAAAAATTAACCAAACTATCACGACTTAACCTAACCAATCGTCAAGGGCGTACAATTAACCTAAAAAAATAAATAAAAAAACAATAAATTTTTTTTATTTATTTATTTTTATATATTAAGAGAAGAGGATTCTTTATACTGTACGGCATTGACGATTGGTTAGGTTAAGTCGTGCTAGTTTGGTTAAATAAAAAAAGACTAATATAAAAGCATTTAATACGTCCTTAACTAATTACTTAAAATTGGGAAACATAAACCTACCGTCTGAAGTTATGAAAACGTCCTTGAGGACTTCCCATGTCAAGAATAGCGAACCCAATTTTACCATGTCAAGAATAGCGAACCCAAAAATTCCCTTGTCAAGAATAGCGAACCCTGCAGGTGTTGGGTTCGCTATTCTTGACGTGATCCATATTGGATCAATATTTTTTAATTATATTTGTCCATCTGAGAATATACGGCCTTCCATGTGCGCGACAGTAAATCTATCGGTTATACCTTATATATATATATATATATATATATATATTATAATTTAGGGTGATGCACAAATCATGACCATCGTGGATTTTTAGGGATACCCCCTCATTTGTTCCAATTTGTCACAAAAACATCCTGTGAGAAATTCCAGGTCAAACAAATAACATCCAGAGGTCGCGCCCGCCAATTGAAAATTTGAAAATTACAAAAAATTAGAGTAAAATCAAATTTTTTGAATTTGTTCTTATTTTTGTTGCAGTTTGTGCAGGTTTTCAGTTTGTGCAGGTTTTGCTGCAGGCAGAGTGGTAGGTGATGCGTATATGAGCAAACAGCAAACAGCGTTCAAGGAAATCGGTATCGCAGTGTGCTTGTGGCAGTGTCCGGGAGAGGTGCTATATCAGTGAGTCTCTCCGCCTCAATTTCTCTTCTATTTCCTGTATCTTAATTGTGACGAAAATGAGATCAAGAAGCTCAACAGATATCTGGCTGATCGGTCAACAAATAGATAAATTGAATCAAAGTAAGCTTCCATCAAAGAAAGAAGTAATTTCCTTATTCATGAATTATAAACATGTCAAGAATGAAACCGTCAGAGAAGCATTAACTTCAACCGTTAATGATGTATTGGAAGTGTGGCAGAGAGCAGGAATACCAACAACCCAGAAATGTAATGTTGTGAAGAAATTAAATAAACTGTATGATGAGTGGCAAGGGCTGAAGAAGAGCAAAGGAAAAAAAATCGAAGTTTTCAATAGAGAAAGAGAATACATGGAAAGAAAAATTGGATGGAGTATTTGATATTGCGCATGCAAATGCTAACGAGTTAATAACTATCGAAGAAGATAGAGTTTCTACGGCTACAAAGGGAAGGTCGAAAGGGTAAAATGATGGCAGTTGATAAGGATGAAGAAAAACGTCGAAAGGAAGCTGCGAAGAGACATGAAAAAATGGATAAGAAAAGGTTACGTGAATCAAGTGCATTTGATGAAACAGTTGTTCTTGCAAGCAGCAGCAGTTCCTGCAGTGATTCACCTGCATCTACGGAAGAAGAAGTAGATCTGGAACAGCCCTCAACATCCAAAAGAGGCCTTCCAAGAAAAAAATTCAAGATTATGAATGAAAATCTGCTTTCCTCATTGGATGTTGCTAAGATCAGCGACCGATCAGCCTCTTTAATAATTATTCCAATGCTCGCAAATGTTGGAAAAGATCCAGAGAATTACAATGTTAGCTACTCATCGATTCGCAGGGCAAGACAGAAATCAAGAAAGAAGTTCAGTGAAAACTTGAAAGAAGAATTTCAAGCTGACAAACCCTTGATTGTTCATTGGGATGGCAAACTCCTCGAAGACATTACTGGGAATGAGGTTGTTGATCGGTTGCCAGTCCTAATCTCTGGCAGTGGAGAAGATCAACTGCTTGGAGTGCCAAAAATAGATCATGGCATAGGAAAGGATACTGCAAATGCAGTACATCAGGCGATCATTGATTGGAATCTAATAGATAAGGTAAAAGGCATGTGTTTCGATACAACTGCATCGAACACAGGTCGTAAAAACGGAGCTTGTGTCCTAATTGAACAGAAAATGGAGATTTGTTGTGTGTCCTTGTCGACACCATATCCTTGAAATCATGTTGGAAGCAATGGTATCCCCTGCATTACAGGCTTCATCAGGCCCTGACATTCAGTTATTCAAAAGATTCAAAACAAACTGGAATAAGATTAATCTAACTTCATACGATAAATTAGAAAATTATCCACAAAAGGAAAAAGAGGAAATCATCAACTTTGCAGCAAGAAAAAGCAATGAAGATCAACCTCGCGACGATTACAGAGAGTTATTGGAACGAACTGACAATCATCTTGCTTGGCGGTACTCCAACGACTGGAATAAAATTCAGGAAGCCTGGGGCTTATCATGGAGCCCGTTGGATGGCGAAAGTCATTTATTCGATGAAAATCTTTATGTTCAAAAGTCAGTTCAAAATAACAGCAATAGAAGAAAGAAATCTAAAAGAAATTTGTTGGTTTTCTGTTTCAATTTATATTAAGCATTGGTTTTCAGCACCCTGCGCAGCAAGTGCTCCACGAAATGATCTGAGTCTTCTCAAGAATCTTCACAGCTACAAAAGCACAAATGAACAACTAGCAAATGCTGCTTTAGAAAAATTCAAGAATCATTTGTGGTATCTCTCAGAAGAGTTGATCGCATTGGCTTTCTTTGATGATAAAATCAGCTTTGACACCAAAAGAAAAATGAAGGAGGCTCTTACAAAATCTTCGGAGCCAGATCCTCCAAAGAAGACACAAATAGACATCAAAACTATTGACAATAAGCAGCTTGAAGATTTTGTAACTGCTAACACAAAGTCCTTCAGTATACTCGGATTGTCTTCAACGTTCTTGAGCAAACCAGTAGAAGATTGGCTTCTCGATGAGAGTTATTGGGTTGCAAAGAACGTAGTGAATCACATGAAAGTTGTTAATGATATTGCTGAAAGAGGAGTGAAATTGATTGAAGATTACAACAAATTAATTACCAATGATGAACAACAGAAGCAATATCTACTGCAAGTTGTATCAAATTATCGGAAGAAGCTTCCGGACAAAACTAAGAAAACTCTCGTATCTTTGACGCAACAGTAAATTTTACGAGTATATCCATTCTATGTATCTATTGTAAATATCTATTGTATTGTATCTGTTTTATGAACAAATGGAAAAGAGGAAGGTGGTATGATAGGCCTCGTGGGGAACTTCCACTAAAAAAAAAAGTAAAGTGACGCTTGCTGTATGTACCTCCTGGGTGTCATGGAAATCAGCAAATTTTCAAATGGCGGGCGCGACCTCCAAATATTCGAATTTTGACCAGAAATTTCCCCAGGATCATTTTTCCACCAAATCAAACCAAATGAGAGGGTATCTCAAAAATTTGAAACAAAAAAATTTTACTCCCCCACTTTTGCATCACCCTAAATTATATATATATATATGTGTGTGTGTGTGTGTGCGCACGCGCGCAAAATGGTCTACAGGAATTTTCCAAAGTACATTATGGTCGTATGGTCGTATAGTCGTAAAGTATGTATGTATGTATGTATGTACAATTGTACATATGCATTTATATGATATATACAGTACTTACTCAGTTATTCGTGATGACAGATTTCATGATTAACTCAGTATACCCGGCTGGTGGGTGGGTGGTGTAACCGCTGCTGCCCGCCATTGCTGACTGCATGGCTTCCCCACCTCGCGCGCTACCACACACAGCATTACTGTTACAATATAATGTACAGTTAAGTAGTTTGTACTCACCATAAAACGTAAAGATATAAGAAGACACAAGCGCACATACTGTATGTACTCTATGAAGCGCGGAGAGACACTTCCTGATGCGCATTTTGGTGGGCTAGCGGAGGTGAGCCGCGGATTTAAACACCGCGCAAAATCATGGTTAACTTAGTGTCGGATAAGTGCACAATGGTCACAATTGGTAAATCACGGTTAACTCGATTCACGATTCAGTGCATCACGAATAATAGTGTGAGTACTGTATGTGTGTGTGTGTGTGTGTGTGTGTGTGTGTGTGTGTGTGTGTTTGTGTTTATTTACGTATGTACGTAAGAATGTTCATATGAGCGTACCTTCGCACGTCTCTTTGCGAATATTCTCAAGATAATCGCATTAATATGAACATAAAATAAGCTTACAGTGATTAAAATAAACAGTAAAATCATTGCTTTAAAATAAATTAATAAATACCTACATTCGGAAGTTGTAAAGTAAATACAAAATCACATTAATATTCAACACAATTATATAGGGTGAACCAAATGTAGGTGGACAGTAAATGATAACGTTTACTTTGAGAATACATATTTAATTTTTTTGTATACTATAATACAAAATAAAATTTAAATAAATTTAGTTATAATATTTAATATAATAAAACACAAACACCATAGTTATAATGAACACCATAGTTATAATATAATATAACACAAACCGTATTCAACCTACTGTCCACCTACTTTTGGTTCACCGTGTACATAGTCCTAATCTAGATTCATTTATGTAGATTATACGTAAACGGTTTAAATCTTTGATTTTCATACTTTATATATAAAGATTAAAAATGCTTAAAACTTTGAATAAGTTTACGGTTATTAACCTCTGCTTTAAAACCAAAGTACATAATTGTTTTTACATAAACAACGCTCCATCCCTCCATTAAATACAATTAGTAGGGCTTCCACACGAGCAAGGTTTTCTATATATTGTAGGTACAATTTGACTTTGAGATAAAGTATTCCAACACGGAAGGACATTCAGATAATTTGGTGAATTGAAGAGACACTACTCAAATTCCTTTTAGGCTTCTGAAACTGTTTTAACAATCTTAACTCTTAGAGAGCGTACAGGAAGTTTTCGTCAACTTCCGAGTAAAAAATTTGGAGAAGTTTTGGATTTGGAAAACTCGGAAAACGAGTTAAATCCGAGAGATTTCTTACCCAAGACAAAAAGAAAGAATTTGGAGTTACTTTTATTTTCTTTGATCATATACTGTAAATAAAATAAAAAAATTACTGTCGTAGTTTTATTTTCATAAATAATAGAGATAGTGGAATACTGTTATTACTGTTGATAATAATAATAATATTGTTATTATTATTATTATTATTATTATTATTATTATTATCATCATCATTATTTGTAGTATGAATCTGTTATAATAACGTAACTAGTAATAAGATTTATTATTTATTTATAAGCAACAAATAAATATTTACAGGCTTTACAGGTTGTTACTATATAATCCATCTTAAGCTGTCATCTTAAACAAAACGAACATAATTTGTATTGATTTTATGCTCTTGAAATAAGTCAAAGATTGAAAATACCAAAAATGAGGAACAAATTACTTCAACAGTATTTTAAAAATATTTAATAAACTCTCTTGAAAATTTTTTTCTTTATTTTTAACCAAATATTTCTATTAGAATAATATTAAGTTCCAAATACAGAACATATTTGTTAAACAAAAACCAGGAATAGATATCGAACAGAGTTTCGGTCGGAAGCTGCTCTGGAAGACATAGCTTCTCTGGCTGCTCCTCCTCCCAAGAGTTAGATGAAAGACTCCGGCTACAATGGATGCCGAAATTTACTGAGGCATCTGATTTTATGAGTGAAAATCCGAAATACCAACGGTAAAAAATACTTTACTCCCCTCAAATCTGGGAGTACGCGTGAAAGTACTTCATCTTCGATCAAAGATTTTATTCAGGAAAAGAAGTGTGGATTTCTTAAACAACTCATTTGCATGCAAACTGAAGCTAGATCCGACGTTTCTCATAACCCTATTCTGAGCGTCATTTAACAAGTATGAGTATCAGTTGGAGAGTTTTCCCAAGCCCGTATATAAAGAAGTAAGAAAAGGTAAATAAAAGCATAATACGGAATTAAAAGTCAGTCAACCGGAAAGGTATTCCTCAAGGTGCATGTACCAAACTGCTATCTGAAATTTTGCCACACAGTATACACAAATTCATTAAATTTTAGATTATGTAGCAAAACCTTACTAAGTTCACATTTTCAGTACTGTCGTTGTTAATATTGAATTGAAGAGAAAATCACATAGCTTTAAGTTTTGATAGATATAATGAGAGTTTACTCACCCTTCAGGAGGCTCTATTTAAAGATTTTATCAAGACTTCGGTTCGTAGTATCTTCTGTAGAAGATAAATCAGTTGGGGAACAATATATAATATGATATACTACCATAGTTATACAATGGGTTCAGTATACGTCGCTTTGTTTGGACAAATTAAATGTTTCTAATGTGCACTTGAACCCAACTCTATAGAAGAATTTTACCTCATTGGAGTGATTGAGTGAATATCATATAAAACTAGTTAAACAAAGGTGCCAATTTCAATTAACTTACTGAGAAAATCCTGGGGAAAAAGTGGTTATACAGTAGAATGGTTATCTGACAAGCTAAAATAAGTCCCTTCCAGGACAGAAAAAAATTGTCTGGCGTTAGCGAGAACAAAATCATTAAAGTATCACTGGCCTACTAAAAGGTTACATAGATATTTGTTTAAAAAAACATATATACACTGTATATACAGTATATATCTTCATTTATTATCATCAGTGCTTCAAGACGAAAAATTTATTACGTACATTAAACAAAATACGTAAATTATTGGCAGCTTACTGTAATTGCCCAATGTAACTGTGAATTAAAAAATCTATAAATAAACTGAAAACATAAATAACGTAAAAAAAATGAAAAACCTCAAACAAGAGAGAGAGAGAGAGAGAGAGACGATGAATTTATTGAAAACTTTGAAAACTGATTATAACATTTTATCTGAAATGCAAAATTCGATGACAAAATTTGCGTTAGTTCAGTTGGTTGTCTAGCTGATTATTTCATTACGATGGGTCATTGAGACAACAGCTATCAAACTTATAGGATTTCTAAAACTAGAACAGTATTATCATATGATAATCATCATAGTGAGAACAAATCTGCATATTTCAGTACAATGATTACATAGTTATTGATCACAACGATTGCTAAACCTCAAGTTGCATGCGATTTGATTGTCGGTTCATGTTTTGTAAGTGGCGAGTAGTTTTGTCAATACAGGATGAAATTCATCCATTACGGCAGTGGTTCTCAAAATGGGGTACGGCGTGCTCCCAGGGGTACGCGAGGGAATCTTAGGGCGTACGTGAAGGGGTCCTGAAAGTATAACCCTTTTAATTTTATATACGACTAACAAACGGCCACGAGTCACACGGTCGTAAAGAAAGTAAAAATCGTCTATCTCTCTCTCAAAAATCCAGAAAATCCCGTGAAAGAATTCAAAGGGTACAGAAGAAGAAAAAGTTTGAGAACCGCTGCATTACGGGAATATTCAAAAACAAGGGACCAGTCCACAAAGTTTGGAAACCTTTCTTTGACATAGTAAACGGATTTTAACGTATGGTTTTTACTGAACATAATTTTTTTCAAAGATTCATATTGCAGCGACTTTTGAGATAAATTTATATACTTCGAGAAATTCATAATTAATTCCTAGATTGAAGAATTATAATTTAATATAATTTAATTACCTACTAAAATCATTACCTATAAAAGTTCATTTATAGGTAATGATTCTAGGTAATCCTTAAACTATTAACCCTTTCATACCCAAATTAAGTCAAAAAGTAAAAAAAAAATTGGGATATAAAAATCGTTTAATTGGACCCAAAATAACTGAAAAATATACTTTACAAAGTTTTATTGTTCATAATTAATAAAATACGAAATGTGTTAAATTTCACACATTGGGAACTGGAAGGTCTAAAATTGCTTCCAAAGTTAACGATGAAAATTTCACACACTGGGCATTAAAGGGTTAAAAAAACACCTACAATTCCTTCCATTTCCTATTTCCATCCATTTCCTGTTTAAATAATGACCCACAATGTTTCAACCATTTACAAAACAAAGGGAGTATGGGTAATGGGGGGTAATGGGGGAGGGGGTTATGCAACAAGAGGGGTGGGGGTTAGCCCGCCAAGTTGCATAAAGGGGGTGAGGGGTTTTTGGGGGGAGAGGGAGAATGATCTCTCCCCAAAGGGTAACCCTAATGTGCCCTCGCCGTAGGCGAGTTTGCGAAGCACAAGCCCCGTCCGTAGGGCAGGGAGCCGAAGGCTCTTCTTGTTATAATTTAATATAATTTATTACCAACTGAAATCATTGCCTACAAATGAACTTTTCCAAAGAAAATTTAGCTTTGTATATTTACTTGTATGATTAGAATTTGGGTATAATTATGCAAAAGAATGTAAAAACATTTCATTATTTGTCAAAACTACCCAAGTAATTTAACAATTTTAACTACATAATGGATCGGAGCTTATTTAACCCAAACCTAAGTTAAAACAAGTTAATAATTTTCAAAATGAGGGAATAGTATTTCATACCCAAACCGGTAACATTTTTTATACCTTAAGTAAATGTAGTGAAGCAACTGTTTTGGGGGTTAACAACACCTCTACAAGAGTGATATGAATCATCATTTCCTTTTGGGATTGTCCATAAATGATGTAACGCAAAATTTCGAATTTTTAGACCCCATCCCCCCATTTGTCACAAATGATCACAAAATTTTGAATCCCCCTCCCTCCCCCATGTCACAGTCACAAACTATATGTAAAATTGTAAGAAAAATACAGTGAAATAACATTTATTTAAAAATTCATTCAAATAGTAGCTTTTTTGTTAATATCTAGCAATGCAAGCAGCCAGATGTATGAGAATTTACGCGTTTTTCAGCTATCATACATAATATTACACTAGTCGACAAAAAGAATCCTCTCAATATTTTAGTTTTTACATTAAACTTTTCAAAATGTCAACCTACTTCAAAAAAATTTTTGTGATGTCACAAAAATTTTAGACCCCCCTCCCCTATGTCACAAAAGGTCACAAAATTACAGCCCCCCCCCCCACGTCCCCTAAAAGCGTGACATCATTTATGGGTGCCCCCTTTATCCAAGCAGTAAATTTACTGTTTTATACTGTATTCTCAATTTTGGTAGTTTAAAAAAAGATCAAAATTACCCGAAAAGTAAAACAGTAAAAATGTACTGTCACCATAAAAACGGTAGGATCACCTGAAGATCAGGGCCCCCAGCCTTCTTTAGTTAGTTTTATAAGGCTAACTAACGAAAATATAACGACCTAACCTAACCAATCGTCAAGAGCGTACAGTTAACCTAACGATTAGTTAGGTTAGGTCGTGATATTTTCGTTAGTTAGCCTTATAAGGCTAACTAAAGAAGGCTGGGGGCCCTGATCTTTAGGTGATCCAAACGGTACACTAATAATTACTCAGGAGGGCCAGAAACTGGTACAGTGCTCAGGCCAACTAATACAGACAATTACTCTAACTCCTGTATTATTATTATTACTAGTATCATCAAGATTCGAACCCCCGACCTCGGTGTCTTCACTTCGCTTACAGGGAAATGGTGTTATCCCCTGACTACAGACGCTGGCATTTCCATCTACCGTAATAGTACCCTTGTATTTGCCAGAATGATCTCAATTAAATGCTATTCGTTAGCTCGAGTGCAAGGGGGTTAACACCATAAAACCTCTGGACGCGAAACGTTATGTTTCCTCGCATGATGAAATTCTGCCAGGTTGTCGTTAACGTTTATCCTGTTGTAATCTAATGATTAGTAACCACGTCTCCTAGTCAGAGGACCCGGATTTGAACCCTGCTTGGGCATAAATTTTGTATATGTAAAAATGATCGGTTTTGCTTTTATCGTTCAGCATATATTAGTAAATTCTTAAAGCACGAATAAAGTTTTGATCTATAACCCCACCAGGATTCGAATCCAACCTCTTTTAAAATATATATATGTATATATATATACACGGTGAACCAAAAGTAGGTGGACAGGAGGTTGAATACGGTTTGTGTTATATTATATTATAACTATGGTGTTCATTATAACTATGGTGTTTGTGTTATATTATATTAAATATTATAACTAAATTTATTTAAATTTTATTTTGTATTATAGTATACAAAAAAATTAAATATGTATTCTCAAAATAAACGTTATCATTTACTGTCCACCTACATTTGGTTCACCCTATATATATATATATATATATATATATATATATACACCTTACCTTACAACCTTACAAAGGTTCCACGTGATGATTTCTCATTTCGCGAAGGTCAAGCGTGTCGCCCCTCCTCTCGAGTTGGCCTGGTGAAGTAGTGAGTTGGATTCTTGCGCTCTCCACCTCACATAGCCAGGTACGCCCGACTCATCGGGGATTGTTCTGAGCCAGGCGTCAAGTCTTCTTTTGAAGATTTCCACTGCAACTCCCTTCGTGTTTCTTAGGTCTTTGGGCAACTGATTAAATAGTTTTGGTCCTCTCACTACAAAACTATTTTCTTTCAGGGTTAAGGATGTTCCCTGTCTCGCCTTCAGTTTGGGAATACGACAGTCTACCGCTTCTACTTTCCACCGTTGTTTGGGGAGTTATGGGATTCAGAGTAAGATTAGGGACTAGTTTCTTCATTATTTTCCAAGTGTAAATAATGGTGTATCTCTCTCTTCTCCTTTCCAGTGAATATAGGTCTAGTTCTCGTAACCTTTCCCAGTAATTTAGTTCTTTGCACCCATTGATCTTGGCTGTGAAACTTCTTTGAATCCCCTCCAGCTGTCTAATGTCTTCTTTTTTATATGGGGATGTTAGGACCGAGCAGTATTCCAGTTTGGGTATTATCAGGGTTTTCAGTAGAGGGATCATTACATTCCTATCCCTTCGTTTAAAAGTTCTCAATATCTGACCCGTTATTCTCTTTGCTCTGTTTACTGCTATCTTATTTTGTGTTTCAAATTTCGCATCATCTGTCATTACAACCCCTAAATCTTTTGCTCTGGAATTTCTGGACTTCCTGTCCATTTGGGGTATAATATTCCATGGACTTTAGGTCTTCTCTTTTTCCGTACCGTAATAGCTGAAATTTCTCGGTGTTAAACTTCATATTGTTGTCTTCCGTCCACTTGTAAATTTTGTTTATGTCGGTTTGTAGAGATCCTATGTCTTCTGGGTTTCGTATTTTTCTACTGATCTTTGTGTCATCTGCAAAGGATGTTACTGTGCTGTCTCTGGTAACGTCCTCATCTATGTCAGTTAGCATGATTATGAAGAGTAGTGGAGCTAATACCGTTCCTTGTGGTACTGAGCTGAGGACCTCTGATTCTGATGAAGATACTCCTTGTACTGTAACGACTTGCCTCCGCTCACTAAGGAAATTATATATCCATTTCCCTACTTTTCCTGTTATTCCCATATATTTCAGTTTATGTATTATGATTCCATGGTCACACTTGTCGAACGCTTTAGCCAAGTCTGTGTATAGTACATCATAGTTTCATTACTTTCAAGTGAATCAATAATGTTGTTGTAGTGTTCCATTAGTTGTGACAGGCATGATCTGCCTGACCGAAACCCGTGTTGGTTATCATTGAATTTTTTCTGAGTTTCCAAAAAGTCAGATTTTCTGTCTAACAATTCTTTCAAATATTTTGGTGAGATGAGATGTAAGCGACACTGGCCTATAGTTTTTGGCCTCGGATCGATCTCCTCCTTTATATATTGGGACTATGTTCGCGCTCTTCAGGATGCCCGGTATTTCTCCCGTGTTTAATGATCGTCTCCATATCCAGTACAGGGGCTCAGCGATTGTATTCTTGCAGTTTTTGATCAGTGTGGCATTCCATTTATCCGGTCCTGCCGCTGAGTGTGTTTTTAGTTTCCCTATGACTTGTGCAATATCCTCCGTCGTAAAGTCGAAATCCGTTATACTTTCCTCTTGTGGTTCTTCTTCAAAGAACGCGTTTCTATCGCATATCAGTTTGTCAGTTTTTGGGACACTGAAAGATGATTCATACTGAGCTTTTATATTTCAGCTACTTCTGTTAGATCATCAGATAAATCACTGTTCTCATTTTTTAAAGGCCCGATAGTCGCATAGTTTTTCGACTTTCTTTTTGCGAAATTATAGAAGTACTTGAGTTAGCCTTTATCGCTTCTATAGCGTCATCTTCTCTTTTTTCTGTATGCTTCTCGATTAATTCCTATATGACGACATCGATACTTTGCAGTTTATCATTTAATATTTTTCTGATGTTATCTTTACAATTATTTAATTTTGCAGTCACTCTTTTTCTCTTTCGGAACAATGCCCTCTTTTGTCTTTCGAACCTGCTTCTAATGCAAAAAAACTTCACTTTTTTCTACGTGAAGGTCAAAATATGAAAATAAAAATAAAAACCCACTCTAATAGACAGAGTTTATTTCCACGACAGTTTCGACGCCCACTGGCATCCTCCTCGGGTGGGCGTCGAAACTGTCGTGGAAATAAACTCTGTCTATTAGAGTGGGTTTTTATTTTCGAACCTGCTTCTCTTTCCCCTTTGTTGTATCTTTGGGACATGTTTTTCCACAATTTCTAACGTCTCCTCTAACGTCATTAGCATCTCTTCCGTTGTCTTGGCCTCGAAAATGGTTTTCCAATCTATTACTTCCATGCTGGATGTCACATCTTCCCAGTTTATAGCTTTGGAGTGAAAATTAAAAATTTCGAATTTGCTTCTTTCTGTTGTGCGTGTTCTTTCCTTTCCTGTTGCCTTTATATTAGTTGTTATTTCAATGATGTTGTGGTCTGATATCCTAGTTGGGGATATTTCCACATTATCAATTAGATTACTGTTGTTTGTGAATACCAAACCTAGGCAGTTGTTTTTTCTTGTGTTTTCTGTTATTTCTTGCGTTAACATAAATTCATCAGCTAAAGCTAGTAGCATTTTTACCTGCTCCTGGTCTTCTCGTGTGCCCCCCTTGTCCTGGTGTATACATATATTTTTTCCTATCCTTTTATATTTCATGAATGGGAAATTAAAATCACCACAGAGAAAAATATTTGGGTTGGAGAATGTAGATCTTTTACCAAGTTTCTTACCTCTGTAATGGAATCTGAAAATTTTGAGGTTGACGTGTTTGGGGTCTGTACATTACAATTAGTACCATATTTAATTTTTCAATTTTTGCTGCCACACATTCTACGTAGTTGTTTGAGGTACTTATAGCCATTTCTGCTATGTGCCTTTCGTGTGTGTAAATAGCACATCCTCCTTTACGTCTCACTGTTCTGTCGGCTCGGAGGATGTTATATTTGTCAATTTGTATTTCTTTTTGTCAATACAGGACTCACAATTTTCACAGTTCGCCTGGCAGTCCTTTAGATGAGTTTCCGTGAGGCATGTAAAGTCTGCTCCGGCTTCTTGCATGAGTCCTTTCAGGTATAAAACTTTGTTTGTGGAGTGGTTTGATTTGAGGCCCTGTATGTTGGCTAGGATTATTTTTATTTTTTCCTCTTTCTTTTTCGCATACAGGTGGTTCCGATTCGTTTTCCAATGGGGGTGCCGGTTTCGTTGCATTGTGGTCCTCCGAGAATTTACCTCTTTTTATCTTTGTCGGTACCTGTTGTCCCGATGACGCATGAAGTGCCTTTGGTCGTACCTTCTGTCCGGCTCTCGGATTTCTATATTTATATTTGTCAGCTGGTTTTGTAATTGCTTGAGAGTATTTAACAGCTGAAATGTGTTGGCTGCGTCTAAAAAATTTCCACTCTTCTTTGATGTTCGTTTTTTCTGTTCCCTCGTTGCGTTCCTTTGAGGGTGGTGGTATTTTTTTTCATATTTGCAACTCCCATACCTTTCATAAGTGTTGCAGATCGTAAGATGGTGGAACATGCATTTCTTATCAAACTTGCAGTATCCACTTGTGTATATATATATATAATATATATAGTTTTCAGCCTTTCAAGTGTTGCGTGCAATGATTTCTCATTTCAGGAAGGTCAAGCTTGTCGCCCCTCTCTCTCTCTCTCTCTCTCTCTCTCTCTCTCTCTCTCTCTCTCTCTCTCTCTCTCTCTCTATATATATATATATATATTATATATATATATATACATACACACACCATATAATGTTATAATGTTTCAGACCAACAAAAACCCTAGGATCCATTCATGGCTGGTCTACCTGACTGTGGTTGTAGTTGTGTATTGTGCATGTCCGTGGTGGCGGAGGGGGCCTACAATTTTACGTGGGTTCCGAACCACAAAAACCTTAATTTTACTACCTTAAACTATACCCACTCTATCAACATATGCGTCTAATCGATTTTTAAACATGTTTATAGACGTGCTACTAATTACTTCTACCGGCAAACTATTCCACCTATTTACTATTCTATGCATAAAAAGGTTTTTGCCAACTGCTGTCTCGAACCTTCTACTTGTCAACTTACACCCATTATTTCTAGTTCTATTATATTGTGATATTTCGAAAAAGCTATCTCTATTTACGTTATGGAACCCATTCATAATTTTAAAAACCTGGATTAGATCACCCCTTAGCGTCCTAGTCTCGAGCGTAGTCAATTTTAACTCCTTAAGTCTATTCTCGTACGACTTCGACCTAAGCGACGGAATCATCTTAGTTGCTCATTTTTGAACTCTTTCGATTTTATCTATATCTTTGCGCATATGCGGATTCTAAAATTGGATCGCGTACTCCAAATGGGGTCTATAACAAATGATTTATAAAAGAGGAACAATAATATCACGCGATTTGTACTCAAAATTCCTACCAATAAAACCTAGCACCTTGTTCGCCTTATTGACCGCTGCTGTATTTTGTTTCGCCACTTTTAAATCACCAGTGACGATAACTCTTAAATCTTTTTCCTGTTCTATGCTTGCCAACTCCTTCCCTGACATAATATACTATACGCAAAATTACCGTTACGCGAACCTATATGCAAAATTTTGCACTTATCCACGTTAAATCTCATTTGCCATGTGACTGACCAATCAACGATTTTATTCAGATCTTCCTGAATTTTACCTCTATCTTCGTCATTAATCGCCCTACCACCCAGCTTCGTGTCATCCGCAAACTTTGAAACTGTACTGACTAGGCCGACATCTAAATCGTTAATATATATAAGAAAAAGCAAGGGGCCCAATACAGAACCCTGAGGAACGCCGCTCGCTACATTAGCCCAAGACGACTCCGCTCCATCAACGACCACCCTCTGTTTCCTACCTCACAACTACTCTTCTATCCAATTTATTACTACACCCCTGATTACATGAGCATTAGATTTTTCAATGAGTCCTTTGTGCGGTACGGTGTCAAACGCTTTTAGAAAATCTAAATATACTACATCTACCGCCCGATGACTATCGTAAACTTCAACTACGCTTTGAAAAAATTCTAAAAGATTAGTTAAGCAAGATTTGTTTCGCCTCAAACCGTGCTGCGTATTTCTAATCAAGTTATGCAATTCCAAGTGTTCGACTATACGATCCCTAATTATTGATTCCAGTAGCTTACCTATAACAGACATTAAACTGATTGGCCTATAATTTCCCGCCACACCTTTCTCGCCTTTCTTAAAAATCGTGTTACATTTGCTAACTTGAAATTATCTGATACGCACCCCTCAGAAATAGACGCATTAAAAATCTTTGTTAGCAGCACAACAATACTTTCTTTTAATTCTTTTAGTTGTATGGGATATATGGAATCCGGCCCTGGTGATTTACACAGTTTCATTTTATCAATATAGCGCATTACCTCCCTTTCACTAACCACAATATTATCTAAAGAGTTACCATTGTCAAAAGGTATTATGTCTATGACCGTAGGGATATTCGTTACATCTTCTATTGTAAAAACTGACGTAAAAAATTCGTTTAGCAGGGTAGTCATTTGCTTGTTTTCAAAAACTAGCTCTCCATCAGTATTTTTCAACGGCCCCAAGACACTCTTTACTGGATTCCTATTATTGACGTATTGAAAGAATCGCTTGGAGTTTTCTTTGCCGTCACGAATTATGGAGATTTCGAAATCACGCTTGGACTTTTTTATTACGCTTTTCGCTTCACGCCTTAGAGATATGTAGTTTCGTAACCGCACATTGTCTTTATCACATTTATGTAGCCTATAAGCTCTATCTCTACTCCTTATAATATCCCCTACTCTAGAAGTAAACCACAAAGGCTTGTTATTTACTTCCGCAAGCTTAATCTTGTACGGTACACATTCCTCATTTTTGTCCTAAATACTGTTTCAAACGATTCCCACATTATTTTTGCGTTGGAGATCCCCATTACGTTTTCCCAATTGACGTGTGACAATTCATTTCTAAATTTACAAAAGTCTGCGTGCTGGAAGTTAGGCATTTTAGTCGAGTTAAATATACACACACACACACACACACACACACACACACACACAGTATATATATATATATATACAGGTGTACATAAAGTCAGGATCTATTTTTGTGAAGCACTTGAAATTATATGGAATTCAATCATAAAATGATAAAGTGGTAACATTTATTAAATAATTAAGAGTAGGATTCGACGTGACGCCCATCAGTATCCCTGCACAGCTCAAATCGTTCCGCAGCATTTCTAAACACATTCTGGAGCATTTGCGGGGTTATGTTATCTGCAGCAGTTCGTATACGTGTACGTAAGTTTTCAAGACTCGTAATCTTCGTCTGATAGACGTGCGATTTGATAAAGCCCCATGCAAAGAAATCTAAAGGGGTTAAATCTGGTGATCTCGCTGGCCAAGGTCTGTTGCTTCCGCGTCCGATCCAGCGATTTGGAAAACGTCCATTTAGATAATCCTGAACAATTTTGGCATAGTGACAAGGAGCACCATCATGTTGATAGACGACGGTACTAACAATCCTATCCCCGTCGTCTATCAACATGATGATGCTCCTTGTCACTATGCCAAATTGTTCAGGATTATCTAAATGGACGTTTTCCAAATCGCTGGATCGGACGCGGAAGCAACAGACTTTGGCCAGCGAGATCACCAGATTTAACCCCTTTAGATTTCTTTGCATGGGGCTTTATCAAATCGCACGTCTATCAGACGAAGATTACGAGTCTTGAAAACTTACGTACACGTATACGAACTGCTGCAGATAACATAACCCCGCAATGCTCCAGAATGTGTTTAGAAATGCTGCGGAACGATTTGAGCTGTGCAGGGATACTGATGGGCGTCACGTCGAATCCTACTCTTAATTATTTAATAAATGTTACCACTTTATCATTTTATGATTGAATTCCATATAATTTCCAAGTGCTTCACAAAATAGATCCTGATTTTATGTACACCCTGTACTGTATATATATATATATATAAATGTTACCATATTGATGCCTCTATTTTCGTAAACGCTGTAATCTAAAATTTCGTCACGAACACTTGAACTGTAATTATTGCATTTTTAAACACTTTTTTTTATGCAGGAAGGAGGAGCCAATGGCGAATGCCGCAAAAACGACCCCCATAGAGGAAGAAGAAAACCAAAATCAAAGTGCAAGGTGGTTTTCGAGATGCCTGGACACACTGCGTTTGAAAGATCGGAGGTCATAAACAGAGGGAAAGATGGATTGAGGGAGATTGTTCCGGAGTTGACCGGTTGAGTGAATGAAAGATTGAAAATACCAACTGACCCTTACATTAGAGAGTTGGACAGAAAAGAACTGAGAATGTGTCGAATGTCTGGTACCGCGCCCTCTCCTTAAAGGAGGAGGCATGCAGTTAGAGGGTTCAGAAGAGCAAGAGCATAATAATAATAATAGCGATAATAAAGGGCGTGAGAGGCAACATTGCGGCGAAGAGAGAGAGGGATTGAAGACAGTCAATAAAAGGCGTGTAACTGATGAGACGAAAAACCTTTGATTCCACCCGGTCAAGAAGGGCTGTATGAGTTGAGCCACCCCACACATGAAAAGCGTAATCCATACAGGGGCGGACGAGACCCCTGTACAGAAATAGCAACTGAACGGGGGTGAAGAAAATGCGGAGCCGGTACAGCACACCTAACCACTTAATTAATTTAATTGCTCACGTAGCAAATTTCCTCCAAAATTAAATTCAGTTCAGAAAAAATGTTATATTTTAACTTCAGTTACAAATTTCTACATAAAAATTTTGCACGACCACAATTTTGATAATGTAAAAATTGCATAATTAGATTTTTGTTAAGTAAAAACATCGTGTTTACGGTCATAATACTTAGATAATGTTATGTATTTTGGAGTTTTTAATAGTCGTTGGTATTAGACTTAAATTAATTAAAATATTACCAATACGTTAAAAATTATACAGGGCGTTCGGAAAGTCACTGTGCACTTATATAATTAATGTTTTTTTATATTTCAAAAGAAGAACTGACAAAGGTGTTTCAAAATAAATAAGACGGCTCCAGGCCTGTATTGCTGTTAAAGGACATCACTTTCAACACCTTTTATAAGTTCTGATGGTCCCATCCATAACCTCTATCATATATGCAATGTTATACTATTGTATGCTATTAAATAAATATAAGTGCACAGTGACTTTCCGACGCCCTGTATAATTACTTTAGCCAGAAATGGTTCGGTTTCAAAGATGATTATGGAAATTAAAACTTCACATAGTAATTTTCAATCATTTTAAAAATTTAAATTAATGTGTTTATAATTTAAATAAATAAATAATATACATACGAGTGTGTGTGTGTATATATATACCTTTCAACCTTTCAAATGTTCCGTGCGATGATTCCTCAGTTTACGAAAGTCAAGCTTGTCGCCCCTCCTCTCCATATATATATATATATATATACACACACGTCTCGGTGGTGTAGTGGTTAGCGTCGCTGACTACGAATCCATTGGCCCTGGGATCGAGACCCGGTGACGGCAGCCGGCGGCGCGCAGCAAAACCCAGCTGTTCATCCTTCCACACAATAAAGAAAGTGGTTGGTAGATAAATGGGTACCTTGGGTGGCCTAGTGCTTAAGACGCTGGGCTGCTGGTGGGGCGTGGTTCGGATTCCACGTTAAACTGTAGGTCTAAGGTGGAGTGAAAAGCTTGACCTTCGTCAGAATGAACAATTTGGGCGGAAGCAAACAAAAGGTTATATATATATATATATATATAAAGAGAGAGAGAGTGTTACAAGGAGTTCCAAAGACAATAGAAAGCATGAAAGACCTTTCGGTCCACTCGGGAAGATTCCTGTTATTAAACTGTTCATTTTTTTAACTATCGTAGCAGTAGTAGAAAACTGGATAGAAAAGCATAAGGCAATCTCCCTACCCTGCGCTCCCTCCTCACCATAGGCGGATACGGTAAAAGGTTGAAAAAAATACTTTAACCCTGGAAACGTAGACAAGGAAATTTTACAAGAAAGAGAAACATATATATAAGCTAGCTCTACAATTACGCTATACGCACAAAGAAATCGTATGCTTGATAGCAGGGTTGTATAAGCTAACATAGTAATATATTTGTGCTGGTCTTATATCAACTACTTGGTATCGTCAGAAAAACCTCGAGCATATGGTTTTGATTTTATACAAAATATTTATAGCTCTATTTACCGAGGTATCGGTCCAACAAAGACCCCATGGCCCACCCCAAAGAGGGCTTTAATATTCAAATGGCGATTACCAATTCACGATACTTATACGCTTTACTTCTATAGTAAATACCTCATGAAGAGGGCTTAGTCGGCGAAAAAAATGATTCCTCACAAAGTTGCGAGTTTCACAAGCAGTGTGTGGAGGTACTCCATCCTGCTGAAACCACTGTGAATCTGAGGCAATGCAGTTATTTCTTTTACAGAAAAACCAATTAGTTCTGGTAAGTAGAAATCTTGTAGCATCTGACGATATGAATTTGGCGTTACTGTTACATTTCTGGAAGTTCTATCAACATTCATAAACCTTAAGTTTTTGAGCAAACGATGATTATTAATAATCGCTAATGCGCAGTTTAAGGGTTAAGATAAGTACAGGTTAAACATTCTATGTCTTAAACTCATGTACTCAAAGCCATCACGCCGGCAAAGTGACGACATGCATTCTTCAAGAAAGGGGCTGAAACAGAGAGAGAGAGAGAGAGAGAGAATATAATTTACAGAACTGTGAAAATTTTCCCTTTATCGATATATCAAAAAGAATTCCGATGAACTATTTTTCATTGATCTGATGATTTTGCTTCTAGTTTCGGGCGAATAAAGGAGTTTTACAATATTCAGTGTTCATCAAGTATTCTACAGGTATTTGAACTGCAAAATCACATTTCTTCAATGATGTTAATCTTTTCAATTGATTCACGCTCGCAAAAAAAAAAAAGAGTGTGAACTTTGGAATTTAAATTTTTTGTATATTTTTATTAATCACTGACGTTTGGTAGATAAATTCCGTAGATTTTTTTCAGTTTTTTTCAGATGACAAAACCAATTTTTTTTTTTTTGTTCATTGAAAGAAGATTTCAGTTTTGCTCAGAAATTCTTATCACATACTCCCTCTGACTTCATGAAAGATTATATGTATACATATACGTATACAAAATACGTATCGTGTGTGCTCATTTATCGAATTTTACAAGTATTACAAATAGAAAGAAGTCTGGAACTTATCTTAAGTGACCGGGAAGGAAGAAGCCTCGACGATGTGCTGATTTGGATTGTGGTATTTTCCGGGAAATTAACTGCCGTCATTTTTATTTTGGCGAAAGATTTTATTAATTAATTTAATTATTTCTTTATTCATTCATTTATTTTCGAAAACTCCCTCCAAAAAATAAATGTTTTTTTCTACACACCCGGAATTTTTTACTATATATATATATATATATATATATATATATATATATGTTTCTTAGAAACTTCTGTGGTAGAAACAAAAAACATTTCCTATGAAATAGGTAATAATATTAAATTAACTTGGACCGATGGAAAAGGGCATTTCCATTAATTCTTTAATTAACTAATTAATTAATTTTTTATAACTCAGACTGATTATATATTTTTTAAGAGAAAATAATCGTCCGAATGAGTGATTGGTTAAACGTCAATTTCTCTGAAGGTGTGAACTTAATGGATTCATTGGGATTGACTTTAATATTTGTTGGGAAAATTTAATTAATACATGGTAAGTATTTTTAAAGTGTATATAAAGAGTTGCCTATTACTGTAATTAAATAATTTTATTAAATAAATTTTAAATAATTTTTTTATTATAATTTTGGTGAAATGAGACTTTAAAAGGGGTTTTAAAGTTTTTTGGAAATGTCTCACCTTCAGAATTCCTTGTTATATTTGCCCCAATTACTGTAAATCTAAAGATAACCTTAGTTAACCTTGGTTTTCCTTCCGCCCGAATTGTTCATTTTGATGAAGGTCAACCTTGTCACTCCACCTTAGACTTACAGTTAACGTGGAATCGAACCACGCCCCACCAGCAGCCCAGCGTCTTCACCATGAGGCTACCCAGGGTACCCATCTGCGCGCCGTCTGCAGACTGGAGTCACCGAGTCTCGATCCCGGGACCGATGGATTCGTAGTCAGCGACGCTAACTACTACACCACCGAGGCGCATAGCAACACATTTGGTATTCCAGATAATAAATTGAACTTTGCTGAAAATACTTGAAACCTTAAACAGTAATTTTTTTTACGTTCAAGTTTCACTCATCAAACTGAACGTGCAGTAGTTAACGTTTTTAAGATGTTATGGTGACAAAAGTTTATTTAGTTTGTAGAAAGCTGACTTTTACTGATGAATATCTCCATAGGTTTTATAATCACTCTGATTATCAAAGTAAGAGATATAAGACACCCCTGTACCAACGTACTCGATATCTAAAGTTACGTGATAGGAATAATGTTGTCACAACACCCAAAGAAGAATAACAAGAAGACTTAATCAGTTTAAATAAAGCGAATATTATTATTCCTATTTAAGGCCAACAATGAGCGCAAATTTCAATGAAATCACTTTTAATGCTTTTAATTCTATTTTCTATTAATTTAACGAGTTTATCTTCCGACGTAAAATTGTGGAAAGAACTTCGCAGAAAACGTACAATAAGAATTCTTCGTGTCAGGGTCAAAAAGCACCAAGTCGATATAGACACATAGACGAGGCTTTTTTTTAACCCTGACACACTGAACTGATGTGGTAATACAAGTAAGTGTACGACTACTAATTTAAAATACAAACTTATATAAAAGCAGAATTAAGTTTTAACCCCCCAAACGATTTAGCAGATGATTTAAATGATTAAAAATGTTAATGAAAAATTACTTCAAAGAGCTTAATGTGAATCTATCTGGCAAACATAAGGGATGGAAATATGATGAATGGAAATATGAACGCGTAACTGAGTTTATCTATCCATCTAATGGTACCCTCGTGTGTTGCCAGATAAATTTTAATTAAATGTCCATTGGCTAGAATAAAGGGGGGGGGGGTTAATAACGTAAAAATACCTCTCAACGCGAAAGCGTTAGGCATTACAGTTACTGCCTTTCTCCGTAATGTAGGACCAAGATCGTGAAACGCAAAATGTTAAGTCCCATAGCGGAGCGGTGCTACTGTAGTATGCGGTCTACTTACGATTCGGCGGTCTACCTTTTAATTATAGCTTCTTATCTTGTTTACTAATTGTTTGTTTACATCCCATTGTCAATCGCCCTTGACATTGGTTAGGTTTAGTCATGATATTTTCGTTAGTTTTAACGAAAATATCATGATTAAACCTAACCAATCGTAGGTAGACCGCATACTACAGTAGCACCAGCGGAGCTTTATCCTCAGTTTAAGAAGTCTTGTTTGGGTTGGGAGAAGCCGACATTTTAAGTGAAAATTTTCGATAATGATCTAGTTCTTAAGTCATAAATTAGGTATAGGTCACTTTTAGTAGTACACGTGAAACCAATTCCAAAAATTTTATTTCATAATTTGAATAGGAATTCATTAAAAAGTTATTCACATTTTATAAGTTAAGAATGATTTATCCACAGCCATAAAACTGCAATTTTTTATAATTATAAATGATCAAAGTAAGTAACAAAATGAAGAAAAACAAAAGTGAGACAATAAAAACATCAAATGGGAAAAGGTTCCCAAAATGCTGCACAATTCTTTTGAAAGAGCGCGTGAGTAATTCATGGACTCCAGTAATAAATTTCAATAACTTTTCAACCAATCCATGTAAACCACATTTTTGAAGATGAAACATACAAACATCTCTGATGAAAAAATATAACCCTATAACTTATTCCAGTAAATTTATTTAGCTTTAGGACTTTGTGAGAATGGAATGGAGGGTGTGTGTGTGTGTGTGTGTGTGTGTGTGTGTGTGTGTGTGTGTGTGTGAGAGAGAGAGTGGGAAAAATAAATGAAAAAGAATTAACAAACTTTAATGTAGTATTCTGGATTTATTTTTTCCAGACTGATTGAACCTGCTCCAAAAGTGTGTCGTAAAATTGTCGATAAAGAAAGCTTAAACGAAAACCCAATAAGAATGAATGAATGAATGCGTAAGTTACCGGAACGATGTCGATCTGCACAATGTAGACATGCATAATGTCGACACTAAAATTTCTGAACTTCAGTAATGTTGAAAATCTCGACCTTACACATGTCAGTTAAATTCATGTTAAGTTAGTTTAAATTAGATCAGGTTAGGTTCGGTTAGATTAGGTTACATTATGTCTGGTTACGTTACGCTAGGTTAGGTTAAGTTAGTAATTTTAATTGAAAATCTGAATTGCATGTATGGGTTAGTCAATTTCAACTAAAATATTGAACAAATTTTTTATTTTTATTTGAAATCCAAATATGCGGATGATTTTTTAAGATATCTTACATCTGTCACTTTGAAAGGGTTGTATTTTTTCATGAACTGAACTAAAAGCATGAATTTTTTACTATACCTTTTGTACATATGGGAAATTAGTCTCCTAATACATAGTTTTTAAAAGCACTGAAAGATTTTATAAATATATTTTTGTAATAGAAAGTCACTAAACTTATCAAACGATGAGACTATGCAATTCCCTACCCCGGATTCCTGTCCGAAATATTCTGTAGTGAATATAGAATTGTCTATTAATGAAGTATTGATTTCGACAATTTTATCGGTAATTCATAAACAATTTCAGTGAATACGAAATATAAATATGAGAGATTACATGAACAAAAGCGATTTTCATAATGTCGATGTAAAAAACTTATACAAATTAGCCTTATTCCAGATCGACCTCATGCAAGTACATGCATTTCAAATGAAAATTAAATTTTTTTTCACTATTTTAATTGAAAGGAAGCAAACATTTTAGATTTTCAGTGAAAATAACTAACCTAGTCTGACCTAACCTAACCTAGCGTAACCTAACTAGGCATATTGTAACTTAATATGACCTAATTTAAGTTAATTTAACACGAATTTAACGGACATACATAAAGTCGAGATTTTCGACATTATTCAAGTTTAAACATTTTGGTCGACATTGTGCAGATTGACACTGTTGCGCTACACCAAAATAAGGATTACCTCGACCTAGTTGGGCTGAGAATTAGAAACGCGACTGAAGAGATTGTGGATGGAGTTATTCGCACGCCTCCGTTTGTTGACTTTCAGTTGCTTTTTTCGAAGTTTTCAGAGTAAATTTTTGTAGTAGAATTCCATTAAATATTTATGTTACACTTAAAAAGGGTCTTTAAATGAAATTATATTCGCTATTTTCCAGTTACTTTCTCGGAAAACATGTTCTAATCTATCATATATAAATATCTTTTTTACGTAGGAAGAAGAGGGCAAAGGCGAGTCCCGGCAAAATGCTCCCACCCACCCCCGCCATATATAGGAAGGAGACAGCCAAATTCAAAGTCTCTGAGGCTCACGATGCCATTTTATTATTTGTTTTAAATAAATTTGGAAAAAATTATGTAGTGTTAAATGCATGTATGTGGAGTGAAGAATAGAGGGAGAAGCTTGTGTTTGAGAGCATGCTGGACTGCTTACAGGGTAGGTGAGACACGGAAAAAGATCAGCTAAAGAGGACAATGAGAGGAGAAATGGGAGTTCCAGCAATCCCAGTCTCCTACCTAATGTTCCCCCACCCCCGGAGTACTTCCCTGGTCGACTGGTGTCTCCAATCTCCTTCTTATTCCTTCTTATATATATATATATATAATGTTACGCCCAAACATCGAAATCGCTCAGAGAGCGAAAAAAACAGCCACAACGGGTTGTGGATGCACTTAAGTAACCACACACCGATGTTAGATATTTTTTCGTTTCATGGCCGTTCTCAAACAACCATAACGCATTGTGGACGATTCGGATATGACCACAACGCATTGTGGACGATTTGAAAATTATTGAATGCCCGGTTAGGTCAACTGTACGCCCTTGACGATTGGTTAGGTTAAGTCATGATATTTTCGTTAAAACTAACGAAAATATCACGGCTTAACCTAACCAATCGTCAAGGGCGTACAATTAACCTAACCGGGCATTCAGTTAACCTAACCGGGCACTCAGTTGACCTAACCGGGTACTCAGTTCACATAACCGGGCATTCAATTAACCTAACCAGTTGGTTAATTTTTACATTTACGTCTCATTCTAAAGTTGCTTAAAATTAATCGAAACCTACGGGAAAATTATTGATAATCATTTTTTAAAGGACTTTATCTTTTTTCTGGCATATCTGCTTAACTTTGCTTTTTAATCGGTGAATACGTCGATAAATATACGTCGTGTTTAAATAGAGTTTGATGAAAGACATCAGTGTGTGGTCGTCTCAAATCGTCCACAACGCGTTGTGGTCATCTCCGAATTGTCCACAACGCGTTGTGGTTGTTTGAGAACGGCCATGAAGCGAAAAAATATCTAACATTGGTGTGTGGTCACTTAGGTGCATCCACAACGCGTTGTGGCTGTTTTTTTCGCTCACTGAGCGATTTCGATGTTTGGGCGTAACATATATATATATATATATATATATATATTTATTTATTTATTTATGAATTATTAATTATTAATATTGTTAATGGATTATTTATTAATTTTCTGTTTTTAACCGAATACCGAATACTTGATAATTATGGTAAATAACGTGATTTAGGAAATGGAACTTGAAATGCATTTTTTTTATTTTAACCTTTAAAGTGCTACGTGCATCAGTTGAGTCCCTGCTCACCAATGCCTGCGTTCAACGCCTCACCACGCCACTAAGATAGTGAGTACAACTGTTTTTTTTTGCACATTTTTTCTTGTCTAATGTTTATCTGTCAATTCACAATACAAAAAAATTTGATTTGTATACTTTAATTTTTGCTATTTTTTGGGCACTGGCATACTCTAATGCATGCACCTATTGCATACTCTAAGGGTTAAAAAATAATTACAAACAAATCCAATTTGGTATAGTGATACTAATAAGTAATAACCTTACAAAAACAGGCAGTAATAATAATTACCGCAAAAACAAAACTTAATAACTGAAATTTAAGGCAAGTAGATTATAATTATCATGTAGAAAAGGCAAAAATACCGCGAGACCCGTTACACCGGGAGACATCATGGAAAGACAGTAAAAATCAGAGGAAAAGTCATTCATTAATATTTTACATGGGCTAAGAAGCTTTACAACACGCTAAATAAGAGTCAACTGATGGTTATTCACGGTTAGTATTTCAGAGTCCGAGGCGTATGCAACAACTGCAGTGTTTTGTTAAGTAAAGTGTTGTAGCATATAAAATGTGGAATTCCATCGGGTGATAACGTCTCTTATAAGTTTGTTTTCGGGTAAATTATGTTGCTTCTGGATTTCCTTCGGTCTGTCGCATGCTAGAGATGAATAATTAAAAGGCGAACAGATTGGGCGCGCTTAAATCTAATTTTTTACATTGACACCTAATAACCCAAATAAAACTAATATTTGGTATTTAGTATTCGGTATTCTGTATTCGGCCGAATAGTTTTGCACCGAATATTTGGTATTCTGTGAATTTTCGTATTCGGTACATCCTTATATATATATATATATATATATATATATATATATATATATATATATATATATATATATAAATGAACCTTGCAGACACAAGTCTGCTTTGTGTAATTTTGTCTCTATTCAACTGACTTCAGTCGGAACTCGTCTTTAATTTGGAAGCGAATCTTCTCTCTTGTTTTGATTTAGTGATTTCGAGGAGGGCTTTTTGGACTTTAATCACCTGTATACATAACGTGGGCTTCCACTGATAAAGGGTTTTGCTAGAATTGCTTAAAACACGTAATTACACACACACACACACACATACACACACACACACACACACACACACATATATATATATATATATATATATATATATATATATATATATACAGGGTGGGAGAAAAGTCTTTAAGGATTTTATACATAAAAATAATTTGTTGATAATAAATAAATTCCAATGATATCACTGCAGTGTATGCAATACTTTTCAAAGTAACTACACAAGGACAAGAATGACCCAAGCTAGAACAGGAACGTCCTAGGCCCTAGCCCCAGTCACCGCTATGTTAGTATGGATGGAATGCAGCAATGAAGAAAATGTGCGTCTTGTATCGTGGGCTATTTCTTATAATAATTGTGAAGAAAGTTTGCGTTTACTGCAAGAAAAATATAATAAACCACCACCAAATGCAACCACTCTTATATACTGGAAGCTTAAACTTTTGGAAACAGAGACCCTCGTAAAAGATCGTCGAAGAAGCGGAAGGCCAGTAAAGGTGACAGGAGACAACAACAAAAAAAAATGTCCTCGACAGTGTTCAAGTCGATCCAACAACTTCAACGAGAAAAGTTGCACAGGAATTGGGTATTTCCAAATTTTCATTAGTAAAAATATTGAAATCACAGGGGTACCACGATTACACACCCATTTATTCTCAGTTCATATACGATGATGATTCTGATAGATGGCTGCAGTTTGCTGAAACAATGAAACAAAAGTTCAACAGTGATCCAGATTTCGTTCAAAAGATCAAATTTTCAAATGAATGTGTCCTCGGTTTAACGAATAAATGTAACAAACACAACGTTTCCTCTGACATATCGAGAGATACGATGGATGGAAAACGCTACTGCCAGGTATTGAGAGACCAAATATGAATGCCCTTGCCCGCAAAATAGATGAACAACTGAAGAAGAACAATGAAGAGTTTCACAGAGAGAATCCACAAATGTATCATTGGGGATGGAGAACTCTTTGAAGATTAAATTACAATTTAACAAAATATTTGTACGAATAAAAAAATTCTTACAGGCTTTTTGTTTGATTTGTTTCATTATTTGAACACTTATCTGTATAATATTGTGAACTAAATAGCTGTATGTATAAAATCCTAAAAGTCTTTTCTCCCACCATGCATATAATAAAAAAGTAAAGGAATTAGATCGAACGGAATAAAGTCGAGCGCAAAAACGTGAACATGAATAAGGTCGAAATGGAGGGAAATCGAATCGGCCAGACTGGAATTAAATCAAATATCACAGTTAACTCGAATATCATAAAGTTGGAATTAAATCAAAATACTACTTACTGTACTGCAAGGACTGGATAAGCTACTCTTACATTAGATTAGGTTATATTAGGTCAGATTAGGATAGGTTAATGTACAATGTCGGACTGGAATTAGACTTAAATGGTTAGATCCGAAATACTAATAGAGTTGGAGCTTATCCTTAAGTGTGTGTGTGTGTGTGTGTGTGTGTGTATATATATATATATATATATATATATATAACGTAAAGAACGACGCTTGTATAGGAGAATATTCCGCGCAAGATGAGGAGAGAGACGAAACAATTGTATGTATGCGCGTATGTAGGAGAATTACGGCACTTGATCGAGTGAGGCCCATGGTGTAATGGTTATCATATCTGACCGACAATCGGAAGATCCCGGGTTCGATTCCCGGGTGGTTACCTCATTTTTTCATTTGTTTTCGTTCTCTCTCCTCATCTTGCGCGGAATATTCTCCTATACAAGCGTCGTTCTTTACGTTAATTATACTGCGTGTTTGCAGTTAAAATGTATATATATATATATATATATATATATATTCAAAAGACCACTAGTTCAAGTTAATATCTTCCGTGTCGAGGATTCCCTTTCCGACAATCTGGTTAAATTTACTGCAACAAGTTTTCACTGGAGTTTCGAAAGAGTTAAATTATATTCGAAATATGTTATAATGACAAAGCATAAAAAGGCTACGTTTTAAGTGATAATTATACAAAAATGTTATATATATTTATATATATACAGGGTGTTTCAGGAGGAAAGGTTAATACTTCGGGAGGTGATAATATCGGTCATTGTGAGAAAAAAAGTTCATATGAACATGTGTCTAATTCTGAATGGTTACGGAGATAGAGCTGTTTGAATCTACAAATACAAAAGCGTTGTTAATGGTAATCAAGAAAGAGAAACCAATTACTGTTTCTAACATTTAATGTTTAAAAACTGGCATTTTGAATGGTATCAGATACAGAAATGATAAATTTGTTACAGTTTACAATACGTTTTCGAAAATCCCACCGTCAACCTCAATGCACTTTGCAACTCGTGTGCGAAGATCGCGTGTTGTTCGTCTGAGTTGATCTTGACGTTCCTTTATGCGGGCAGCAGCATCCAAAATGCGCGCGAGCAATTAGTCTCGTGTATCCACCTTTCTTTTGTAAACTTGACTTTACATCCACCCCAACAAACAATAATCTAACGGAGAGAGGTCTGGAGACCTTGGTGGCCATTAAATGGGACCACCGCGGCCGATCCATCGACCAGGGAAAGTTTGATTTAGGTATTGCATCACCAGATGGGTAGAATGTGGAGGAGCTCCGTCATGCTGAAAGTACATACCAGCATTAAATGGGACCACCGCGGCCGATCCATCGACCAGGGAAAGTTTGATTTAGGTATTGCATCACCAGATGGGTAGAATGTGGAGGAGCTCCGTCATGCTGAAAGTACATACCAGCGCGTGTAGCCAAAGGAACATCCTCCAATAGTCCTGGCAATTCATTTTGCAGAAATTCTAGGTAAGTTTGTCCTGTAAGACGATTCTCTAAAGTAACAGGGCCAATCAGCTGATCATCGATTATACCGCACCACACATTGACAGAGAAGCGATGTTGAAAATTTGTTTCCACAGTGGCATTTGGATTTTCGTCTGACCACCGATGAGAGTTATGAGTGTTGTTGATACCGTCACGGGTGAAAGTAGCTTCATTGGTGAACAGTATTAATCGAAGCAATCGGCGATTAGCATTTACCCAATGACAAAATTCCAGTCGCATGGCAGCGTCTCCTGGTTGTTGAAAACTCTGGTAAACACTCTTCGATCTGGAATTCTGCGGTTCGGAAACCGTCGACGGCATTCTGCAACAGCAGCTGTTGCACTTCCATCGCAAAAACCGTAGACATACACCATATCTGCATATTCGGCATGTGTGAAGGTGTGTGGCATTCTTAACACTGCTTCAAACACCAAACAATGTCACTCACAACAGTTAGCTGTCGATTGGCTTATGTTACATGCTTACATTACAGCTTTCATGGTTCAAGGTTATAGGGGAGGAAAGGGGGAGGAAGAGCTGCGCGCGCATCAGATTCAAACAGCTCTATCTCCGTAACCATTCAGAATTAGGCACATGTTCATATGAACTTTTTTTCTCACGATGACCGATATTATCACCTCCCGAAGTATTGACCTTTCCTCCTGAAACACCCTGTGTGTGTGTGTATATATATATATATATATATATATATATATATATAAAATCAACCACAGTTCATCAAAAAGCACAGTGGCGCCAAGAATCACGGCCCGGGTATAGGGGTGCTAAACACGGAGTTTGCTAATTTTTTGGAGGTAATTTCTGCATTCGGTTGTCCCAGCTATCAACGGACCAATATTCTCTTTACATTGCATTTTTCTTTTCGCAAACGTGAAGTATTTTGAGTTATCTTTTGTTTTCTGCTACCTTTTTTTTCTCCTTCGTTTTATGGATGAATGTTTATTTTAGGTCTACTTCTATTTCTCATAGTGTTTTTGAAGTTTGAGTCTCCTTGATTCAGTTCTGCACCTGTGAAAATTGTTTAAGGTTTGTTTCCGTTGTCTAAATAGTGACCTGATTTTTCTCTCAATCTTGCTGCGTTTTCTTTTTTCTTTTGGGAACATGTTTCAGCAATATAGGTTTCGTTTCATTTTCTATTATAGAGAGTATTTCTTCTGGAGTCTTCTCGCGAAGTAGCAATTCTCAGTTTACTTTCTTTAAATCTTCATTTACACTTTCCCAATCTACTTTCTTTGAATTTATATTTAAACCTCCAAATATTCCTTCTCACTCTCTTGGATGCATTTTTGGACCTCTTGTTGCTAACTTTAAATGCATATCGATTTGGTTATGGTCAGAGAAATTTATGTGCATCACCTTCCTATTATTATCCATTTATTATCCTCCTCGTCTAGCAACTCTATTTGCTTTGCACATGTAGTCCAGCATTGCTATTTCAGAGTTCTTAATGCAATTTTCACAGCCTTTTTCGAATGTGTTTCCGTCAGGCATATGATATCTATGCTGGTTTCCAGAGCTAAATTTTGCAAGTATTTTGATTTGAAGTCTGCATGATCAGGATACAGGCCTTGTGTATTTGTGTATGATAAATTTACAGGGTTTCTAATCTTCGTGTTCGGTTTTCTTAGATAATGGTCACTTCCTGGTCGATGTTGTCGGTTCCTCTTTGGTGTTATTGGGTGGGCCGCTGCATTTGGGAGTACTGGTCCTGCGGCCCTTGATACCATTGTGGATGTTTTATTAACGGCAGGTAGGAGGGTGAAATAGGAAATAGGAATAGGAGGGTAAAATAACCCGCAGGGAAAAGTGAAAAACTTCCACTCCCAGTACTTTCGAGTGTATTTCAAATCCTCTTCAGGGAAACTGAAAAGTTGGAATAAACTCGAAAGTACTCGGCGTGGATGTTTCACTTTTTCCTGCGGGTAATTTCAATATACATATATATATATATATATATGCACACCTTTGGTTTACTTCCGCCCGAAGTGTTCATTCTGACGAAGGTCAAGCTTTTCACTCCACCTTAGACCTACAGTTTAACGTGGAATCCGAACCACGCCCCACCAGCAGCCCAGCGTCTTAACCACTAGGCTACTCAGGGTACCCATTTATCTATCAACCAAATTCTTTATTGTGTGGAAGGATGAACAGCTGGGTTTTGCTGCGCGCCCCTTGCCATCACCAGGTCTCGATCCCGGGCCCGATGGATTCGTAGTCAGCGACGCTAACCACTACACCACCGAGGCGCATATATATATATATATATATATATGTGTGTGTGTGTGTGTGTGTGTGTGTGTGTGTGTGTGTGTGTGTGTGTGTATATATATATATATATATATATATATATATATATATATATATATATACACTCTATATATGAAAATTATGTCACGAAAGTAACATATGAATAATGTTTATGATGAAAATAACCACGAATGAAAATGAAAATACGAAATAATGCTCAAGCGCCTTTCGTCTTCTGTTAATGTTAATATTCCTGAGTATGTCATTTAGACGAAAGCTCTTGAGCACTATTTCGTATTTTAATTTTCTTTCGCGGTTATTTTCATCATATATATATATATAATATATATATATACGAGCAGGCCGGTTTTAGCTATAGGCGAACTAGGCGATCGCCTAGGGCAGGGTGGGCAACCTTTTTAAGTGAGCGTACCAAAATCGTCAATCTTTGATGCAAAATTTTCTCACGTGCCAACCGAAATTTTGGGAACATATTATTATTTGGTGCCTTTTAAGTATTGGGAGAACCTTTTCAAATAATCAAAAATTACACTGGAGCGGTAAAATCAAAGAATATTGTAAGAGTGATTATTGTAAGTCATGTAAGATTGAATAAATGTAAAATTTAGTGCGGAATTTTTACTTGAAGGTCGTTCTACCCTGTTGATAGCGTGGATATTTTTTATTAGCCTTTAAGTGTAATTATAGCTGCCATATACAGCCACACAATTTAAAAACGCAATTTTTAACATCAGCAAAAGAGTAAACAATAATTCTGATTTTTTTTTGTTTTTTATATATCAGATCAATCAGCCATAAGTTTTTTCAAGTTTTCCCAATACATTACAGTGCCCAATCTCATAATCGTTTTACTTGACTAAAGCACAATGAAAGAAAAGAAAATTAAAGATATTCTTTTATTGATTCTTAATCCCTTATGAATAATACATAGAAATTACAGAGAAAATAAAATGTTATTTTACCTACATAATATATTAAACAGAAGTTAATCTTTACCATTTTTTAGCAGAAAACATTAAGTTAAAATATAAAACTCAGCGAAGAATTTGGATATTTATTTATTTAATTTTTTTAAGGTGAGCCCGGGGAATCGTGTGCCGGAAAAAAGTCGTTGGCGTGCCACGTTTGGCACGCGTGCCAAGGGTTCCCCACCCCTGGCCTAGGGCCTCGCGCCAAAGGGGGCCTCGCTCAAGCCGTTTTGCGCGTTCTGTCCTGATATTTCTTGATCCGAATTGTTTCAGTTTTATGAGAGAAAGATACAAAAGAGGCGGAGCTTGTGATGTCATTGAAACCGATCGCTCACTATTATAAAAAATGAAATGTCAACATCTCTTATACATCACATATGAAAAACGTTTGTATACTATGGAAAGTCATTACCTATAATATTATATAAATCTTAGAAATCATTGTCTTATATTTTCGATACAAATCTTGATTCATATTATAATTTATACTTATTTGTATGGTTTATTTATATTTCTTATACAATTTCCATGCGTGATTATTTTGGTTTGGTTTAATTTTTAAGTGCTGGCATAGTTCTGTCTATGCGGGATTCTAATATTGCTGGTATAGTACCGATAATTAAGTCCATATTTTCATATATATAGGCCTAGGGCCTCGCAACTTCTAGATCCGGCCCTGTATACGAGTATGTTACAGTCAAAACCGAAATCACTCAATACGCGTTTTATTTGGCGTACTAAGGAAGTATGGCTAATAAGAGTTTAATAAAAATGCCTGTTTATTCTTCCACTGCTTGTTATACCTATTTATTACTGATGTTTTTCATGTTTTGCCTGCAAGTATAGTGCGCCATCGCGTATAGTGCGAACACCGATTTTAAAGATGTGAAAATGGTGAAAAAATGCGCATTATACGTGAGTAAATACGGTATATATATATATATATATATATAATATATATGCGCTTCGGTGGTGTAGTGGTTGGTGTCGCTGACTACGAATCCATCAGTCCCGGGATCGAGGCCCGGTGACGGCAGCCGACGCGCAGCAAAACCCAACTGTTCATCCGTCCACACAATAAAGAAAGTGGTTAGTAGATAAATGGGTATCCTGAGTGGCCTAGTGGTTAAGACGCTGGGCTGCCGGTGGGGCGTGGTTCAGATTTCACGTTAAACTGTAGGTCTAAGGTGGAGTGAAAAGTTTGACCTTCGTCAAAATGAACAGTTCGGACGGAAGCTAACCAAAGGTTATATATATATATATGTGTGTATATGCACTGAAAACCACCATGGGAAAGAAAAAAACAATATCGACTGAGCATTTTTGTCTGCATTTACTACTTTTTCTTGATGGTTTTTGGTACACATTATTTCACACGTTTGAGTGAATATTCTGCACACACACACACACACACACACACATTTGTATTGTATTTTAAAGGAAGAACTAAACTTTCCTTTAAACTAAGCACAAAAGAACATATTTCTTAGGAAAAAATTTAATAATTTGAGACCAGCTGCAATATTAGATTTGACGCAGAACTCCTACAGATGACTAATAGCTTTTGTAATTGATAATAAAACAATAAAGTTAACAACTGGAAAATAACTCTAAAAATAAATATTAATCCTCAAAGGCCGAAATTTTTTGTAGGGTTAAGTTATGACTACGTGTATTTCAAACGTTACCAATTTGTACCTGTCGTCCTCAAAGGATTAAATGAAATGACCAATTGCCAGTAGGCGGGGAAAAATTTGAAAATTCATTTTCCAACTTCGAATTTTTATCAGACTGCTTTTAACATTCTCAAAATAATCCATTTATTACCCATCATCCTTCATCACAGTGATGCTTTTCCCCCCTCACATACGACCCTCATGACCTTAAATTTTCACTAGAATTCATTCGTTTATAATTGCATTTTCCATTCTATAAACACGATTGGTAAATTTCCTTCCAAAAAATCAGGGTTGAGATTGCCTTTCATGAATCTTGCATGACATGGAAATTCATTAATTTTTATCGTATTATTCTACCGCCCATTCCTAAATTCACCAAAAAATACGTAACCAAAACATTAGTCTATTAAATTCTACTCATGAATATTCCTTCAGAGACCGAAGAGGAAAGTTATAAGTACGAGATTTAGCAGTGATTGATTGGATTGGAGCTTTGGGTACTACAAGTTTTAGGTGAAATCAAAGAAATTACAACCAGGGAGTTTCTCGAACTTTCATATTCATTTTCGTTTCTTAGCATTCAGCATTAGACAGTCCGTATTGCTGGATTCAGATTATAATGTGTTCACATGATTTATTCATAGTACAGGGTGTTTCAAAAGACCGGAATCATAGGAAATATTTTTAATATTTGCACACACACGCATATATATATGTTAACCCCTCCGTCTATGGCCTTGGTTGGTTCGAAGTCGAGGGGGGTTCTGGTTAGGAGGTAGCAACCGATTTGTTACTCGCAGTAAACCCCTCCGTCTATGGCCTTGGTTGGTTCGAAGTCGACGTGGGTTCTGGTTAGGAGGTAGCAACCGATTTGTTACTCGCAGTAGTTTATTCTATACTACTCTCTGATTTCTTCTTATAGTGGATCGGAGGATTCTGTGAAAACTTACTAAATTATCTGACGGTTCACTGATTCTTCTTATAACGTATCGGGAAATTATTTTTCTCTACTTTATTGACTGAGTTCTCTGAAGAGAGTAAGGCTCGAAGGAAAAGATAAAAAACTTTCTTTTACTGTAATTTACTGCTAAAATGTACAGGTAATACTCAGCCTCTAACTTAGATTAGACTTTTACAGGGGGAGAGGTTCGACCTCTTTCGACCATGGCTCAGGCCGGAATTTAAAAGTGAGGAGGCCCTCGGCCTCCTCGAGGAGGGCTCCAACCTCCTCGCTGAAGGGCTGCTAAGACAGGAGTGATTGAATTTACAATACAAGAATTAAATAAGTCTAAATTTTTGGGGGAGTGCAGTTGAAGGTTAAGTTCCCCCTTTATCTGGAGATCTAAACACTCCTTGGACGTTAAGCATAATTTTAACACATCAGAATTTTGAAAGATTCCAAAATAAAACGAAAAACTAAATAACAAAAAAATAATAATAATATCGCCGAGTATATATTCCTAAATGACATAATGTCGGAGTAGTACATTGAATACAATCCCAAGTACATCACTGAGTACATTGTAATTTTTGGTTTATTACAACTATGATTATAATTACCCATTTAATTCACATTCACTTATTATCGTTAATTACAGTTTCATTAAAGTATATTAATTACATTATATTAAATTATTACATTTAATTACAATTTTAGCAAATTGTTAATTGACATATCTAATACTGAAGTAATCTAAATAGGTGATACAATTTATATAATGAAGGAGAGTTAACCGTTGTTCTATAATTTAAAGGGGATTAACAGCAATGTTATATATTTATAGTTAACAATAATTACGCCAAATTATGTCAAATATTATTAGAACCTGGCTAATTATCAGAGTTTGAAAGTCTAATTAGCCAGCGATGAGGAAAGCGGAGAAAAATACGGTGTACTTTTCATTGGAAGTACACGGACATTTATGATAACGTAATACCTAAGTAATATAGAATTTGAATGACAATTAGGTAGAAATAGTAAGTACAAGTAATGAGAATGGGGATAACTATGTGACGTAAGCCGATAACGAACCAGTGGCCTGACAGGGAAACAATACAGTATATTATAATAATATAACATAACATCTTAACATTATAAATTGGTAGCAGAAGCAAGAGAGAAGAGTTCGAATTCAGATGCTTGCTTTTAACGACGTCATCGGAATTCGAACACCTTGAATCAGCATGAATGAGCAGCTTGGGAGAGGTGAACGCACTTAAAAAAAAAAGTAAAAAGAATACATGTGGACGTATTTACATGTACGTAACTATGTACGTAATCATGATCATCAGGGGACTTGTACGAATGCACAAAGTATTGTACACATTTTGGTACGTAACACAATAGGTTGTGTGCGTAATATAGACACGAGTAAACATGGACTGATAAGTTGATAGGGCATCAGTAGACAATAGGTAGGAGAATGAATAAGTAATAAAATTAATAAAGGATAACGGTCAAGATAAGATATGGACGTATGGATGAATATAGTCGAATAATAATATTTATACTACATAACACCAGACAGGACACAACATATAAATAATGACTTATAGAGAATGAAGTTTTTATTAATTATTATTAAAGAATTTACCATACATTGAATACGAAAGATATCCACATACTAAACATGTAATTCAGCATTCAAGGTATGGAAAACGTGGAGAATTAAGTTACTTTATGACGTCATAGTTTTATCAACTTATGTAATACATTAATTCATAATTAATACGCCATAGTTACTTAATTCGTACGTACAGTACAAGTCATTATTGGAGAAATTAGAAGAAATGAATTAGCGAAATACAGTAATGAAAGGTTTATAGCCATTGTACGAAGAGTGAGTGAAACTATTAATTAAATATATATACTTATACGAGTATCAGTAAATATTAAGGAATATTAAAAAAATTAACAATTCACCATTATTTGGCTAAAATAGAAAGCAAATCAAAATTTTATCCAAACTCGCGTTAGGTGATTTGGTTCTTATGTAAAAATGAATATTTGAATATACAAATTATATAAATATAAGTATATAAGAATATACAGAATTATATAAAGATTATATAGGAATTATTCATTGTTCATTTTTACACACACACACACACACACACACACACATAAATATATATATATATATATATATATATATATATATACTATAATAAGAGAGCTGTCCGTCTGTCCGTCTGTCTGTCCGTCTGTCCGTCACACTTTCAGAAATTGTGAGAAAAAATTATGAGAAAAAAAATTCAGAAATTGTAAAAAAATTCAGAAATTGTATTACGGGCGGCAATGTGAAGTTCAAGATTTTCATGACTGTGTTCTTTTCTGTAGTTTAGCAATGGGGAAGGGTGGGGGTGGGTAATGGGGGATGGGTGGGTAATGGGGAGGGGTGGGGGTATGGGGGAGGGGGTTAGCCCCCAAGTTGTATGAATGGGGGTGAGGAGGTTTTGGGAGATACCAGATTCAGAAATGTTGACACAATGTGAAGCTCAAAATTTTCAGGCTGGGTTCTTTTTTTGTAGTTTAGCCTGTCTAACCGTCAGCGAAGCAGCGGGAACTGTACTAGTATAAACAATTTAAAAATAAATATTCCGATGATTCCAGACTTTTGAAACACCCTGTATATACAGTATATGTTTTGTATATTTCATTAACTAAATAATTCTTACGTCTGTAATGACAAGGTATTTCACAGGTGTACTGTAATGAATAGAGTTTGTACAGTTGTGCTCTCGGGTATTTGAAAGTTGTACATACATAAATTTTCGACAAAACCTTGTTAACCTTGGGTTTCGTTCCGCCCGAATTGTTCATTCTGACGAAGGTCAAGCTTGTTGAACCCACCTTAGACCTACAATTTAATGTGGAATCCGAACTACAACCCACCACGGGTGGTCAAACATTACAAAGTCCTCGCCCAGACTCGATCTCACGTCGTCCCGATCAGCAGCCCATCGTCTTAACGACTAGGCTACCCAGGATACCCATTAATCTACCAACTAAATTTTAGTGTATAGAAGGGATGAACAGCTGGGTTTGCTGCTCGCCGACTGCCGTCACAGGGAATTGAACCCGGGGCCGATGGATTCGCAGTCAGCGCTGTTAACCAGTACAACACTGAGGCACATAATATATATATATATATATATATATATATATATATATATATATATATATATATAAAACCTTTGGTTAGCTAGCTTCCGCCCGAATTGTTCATTCTGACGAAGGTCAGCTTTTCACTCCACCTTAGACCTGCAGTTTAACGTGGAATCCGAACCACGCCCCACCAGCAGCCCAGTGTCTTAACCAGTAGGTCATCCAGGGTACCCATTTATCTACCAACCACTTTCTTTATTATGTGGAAGGATGAACAGCTGGGTTTTGCTGCACGTCGGCTGCCGTCACCGGGTCTCGAACCCCCTACACCACCACAACGCTAACCACTACATCACCGAGGCGCATATAATACACAGTATATATATATATATATATATATATATATATATGTATATATATATGAGAGCTAAATTTGACTCGAACCTGAACTGAATCCAGCCAGATTCGGGAAAGAATCGGATTTTGTACCGGATTAAGGGGAATCATTTAGATTAAAATTAGGGTTAAAGAAAATAAATGTTCAATATAAAATTTTAAATCTTCCCAAATCGATTGAACTAATATATATATATATATATATATATATATATATATATATATATAGAGAGAGAGAGAGAGAGAGAGAGAGAGAGAGAGAGATTGTGTGTGTGTGTGTGTGTGTTTAAATAAATGATAGAAAGAAATTAAAATATTAAAACCATTTGGAAAAGTTTTGATGTTAAGATTTTTGGAACTGAAATCCTTCATTATTTATGTATTTATTTATTTATTTATTTATTTCCTGTATAACCTAATGGAGAGGATTATCCGGATAATTCCCATTTGAGCCATTGCCATCTTCATTCCCGAAAGTGGAAATTCCAGATTTGGGAAAAAAGGTTTCCCAATTTGAGAAAGGGTGAAAACCGTGTTGTGGCGTTACTGCTGACTAGAGAGGTATTTCCTATGAGAAATCGAACATAAATTGGGAAATGTGCCGGAAACTGGAATGGATCGATTTGAAAATTGTCTCCATCGACATTCCCATTTTCGGATTTCGGATTCTTGGACGAAAAATGAAGCGGGAAAGACCGAGATTTGGGAAAGACCGCTTATCCAAAGGGAGAACTTGCAGAAATAAAAACGTTTAAGTACCTAATAAACATTAAAGGTTTCCTTCAACAATGCATCCATCAATGAGGTAAAATAAGCATCATTAGTAATGCGATATAATTTGAAATGTAAACCTGAACTCTCTTATGAGGTTATAAAGTTATAATAAACCTCGGTTAACCAAGGTTAACCAAGGTTAATATTATCAAATTTAATTTTTAATATAAAAATAATTCTTGAACTACCTTAAACCACATGCATAACATATATATATATATATATCGTAAAGAACGACGCTTGTATAGGAGATATTCCGCGCAAGACGAGAGAGAGAAAACGGAACAAATGAAAAAATGAGGTAACCACCTGGGAATCGAACCCGGGATCTTCCGATTGCCGGTCAGACGCGATACCATTACACCATGGACCTCACCCTTCCAAATGCCGTAATTCTTCTACATACTCGCAGAAACCAATGCCCCAAGGGGGCACCTCCCGCATGCCGTAACATTATATACATTCAACTGCAAAGAACACGCAGTATAAATAACGTAAAGAACGACGCTTGTATAGGAGATATTCCGCGCAAGACGAGAGAGAGAAACGGAACAAATGAAAAATGAGGTAACCACCTGGGAATCGAACCCGGGATCTTCCGGCAATCGGAAGATCCCGGGTTCGATTCCCAGGTGGTTACCTCATTTTTTCATTTGTTCCGTTTTCTCTCTCTCGTCTTGCGCGGAATATCTCCTATACAAGCGTCGTTCTTACGTTATTTATACTGCGTGTTCTTTGCAGTTGAATGTATATATATATATAATATATATATATTATATATATATATATATACAGTATATATATATATATATATATACAGTATATATATATATATATATCTATATATATATATATATATATATATAAAATGTGTGTGTGTGTGTGTGTAGACTCAATATTTTTATGAAATATGTGAGTTTCAAGACGATCTCCTGCATGTGTGGAAGAACCAGTTAGAATTTAGTCCTAATAATTATATTTTAGAACCTGAAGTAGGCCTACTTTTAATTTCAAACACCTGTAAGAGATCACACACTACGATGTAAAAACTTTAACCATTAATTTTCGTTGCTTATTTCACTACATAAGAAGTGATCATAAGATTTAAAATGTTCAAACTTTTGAATGTAATTCAGTTCAAGGAATGTTATAAAATGATTTGAAATTAATTCTAAAATACCAAAAAAATCAAAATAAAGTTTGATACAAGGATATTGAGGAGTAATCCTGTCAAACTGGTTAATTGGCTGCCTTCACAATTGGGACTAAAGCCGAACGATAAGCGAATAACATTGTTAGAGAGAATATTTAGCTGTCATCCAAATGGATTAAACGTGTCAAGATAACATAGAACTGGCTTATTCTGTCTTTTATGCAAACCAAAGTTGTTTGCAGCTGTAATATAAAGAGATATAAATACCAAAACTATATTATTATATTATATATATATATATATATATATATATATATATATATATGAAAATTATTTCACGAAAGTAACACGTGAAAAATATTTATGATGAATAAAACCACGAAGGAAAAGGAAACAGAATGGTGCTTAAGCGCTTTCGTCTAATGATATTCTCAGTGTTCCTGAGGATGTCATTAGACGAAGCGCTTGAGCACCATTCTGTGTTTCCTTTCCTTCGTGGTTTTATTCATCATATATATATATATATATATATATATATATATATATATATATACACAGTGGCGGATCTAGGCTATTTCTTTTGGGGTGGGGGTAGCTGTGCCTATACTGGTACCCAGTATATAGCAGAGGAATACCATCTTTACCCAATGCAAAAACAAAAAATGTGGCTGCCCTGTTTAAGAGTCCGTAAACACTAATTGCAGAGAAGCCATGGTACGCGGACCAATCAGCAGCAGTTCGAGAAATTTTTGTTCTTTCCGCGCGTTATATTTTTTCTGAATAAGGACTTATTTTTCATAGAATTCGAGTACTTGTAGAATGGCTGATTGTAGTGACGTCAGCTCGCTCTTGGAAAGAACTGATGGTAGCGATTCTGCATATATATATAATATATATATATATACACATATATATATATACTGTATATAAGTTATATTATTATAATTAAGAAGTTGTCGTAAGAAATTTACGACAACCCTATTCATTCTGAAAATAATTTTAAAAAATAAGCACAGCCTCCAGTTTTCCCCCTAGCCTTCCTAAAATAACAAAGTAGAAAGCCTCCGGCCACAACTAAACTTTTAAAAAATTGTACACAATCTTTGGCCATCCCTGAATTAAAAAAGGTCGAAGTGGCTCCATACAAATTATATACAAAGCAACTGACCACCCCTAGCCTTTCTAAAATAAAATAAAATGGTGGTGTAAAATATTTGCGATTACTTAATGGAGCCTAATAAAGGACTAGTACTGGTACCAACACATAATTTTCTAGAATCTAGAAGCAGCACGACTTTTCTTCGGTGACCGAGCGCTTCACGAATTTTCTCGAATAATGAATAAGTCAAAGTCAGTCGTTACTGTATAAATCTGAAAAGATTAGAGGAAAGGCTTTATCCCGTTAGATGAAGGATCAATGGGGGGAGCCTCGAGCCCCTTCAGCCTCCCCTGGATCCGCCGTTGTATATATATATATATATAATATATATATATGTGTGTGTGTGTGTGTTGTGTGTGTGTGTGTGAAACAGAATTCTTGCATCATAAAGTTAATTATGGTTTCATTATTAGATTTGGTGTTGTATGTCCCAGATACTTCCAGGGTGTCTCAGATACTCTCAGGGTGTCTCAGATACTCCCAGGGTGTCCCAGGTACTCCCAGGGTGTCCTAGACACTTAAAGTTTTACAAATATTAAAAGTACAATTCATTAAAGCATCGGCTCTCACGATATATTAGGACCATTTTTGTGCATTTGGACCCTTCAAAAAAGTGGAAATGTCAATAATATCTACTTTAAAATTATATAATTTAAATGTTATTTAGTGAAAGTGAGGACCTTTGCATGTAAAAAAACCAAACATTCACTTCAGCATGTAAAATAAAACATTTAAATACATTCAGTTTCTGAAAATAAAACCCACTCTAATAGACAGAGTTTATTTCCACAACAGTTTCGACGCCCACTGGCATCCTCCTCGGGGCGTCGAAACTGTTGTGAAATAAACTCTGTCTATTAGAGTGGGTTTTTATTTTCATATTTTGACCTTCACGTAGAAAAAAGTGAAGTTTTTGTTTGTTACTTTAAACGATAAAACTCGATAAGACAATTTTTCCAACCATTAAAATTTCGGTATCTTGAGAATAGTAAAATATATTTTAATTTCATATTATTGATATAGGAAGCTTTAATATTAATTAAAAATGTTTCGCTCTGGAGGAGAGGAAGGGATTCCTAAGGGATATTTAATTTCTCCAACGAGTGGAAACTTTAAATGTTGGTTTAAAGTCATCTGATCCAATTTCAAAGTTTGTAAATGCAAATTATCAACAAGATTACAAAATAAGATTAGATAAAGCAAAACAGTTACTGTTCTTATTGAAGGGGTCTATCCATTCATTAATTGTAACTACCTCTCGTTTAGATCTGCGAAATAAAGTGGCGATCATAAGTATTCGTACAGAGAAATATTTCAGTTATATTCGTCCTTATCTTTTGTACCGTGCATAAGGTAGTGAGGGAACATTTATCATTCGTTTGGAAAATTTTAACAAATAAAAAATTTAGTACAACTCCAACATATAATGTAAAACATCAAAGAATTTAAGGGAAATTTTAAAAAAAGTTAAAATGCAAAAGTTTTCGTACATTTACTTACAAAATTATTTAATATTTTGTGTGTCCACCTTTGGTTGAATGACTTCAATGTTTCGTTTTGGACATTCTTGTACAAGGTTTAGACATCTCTCAGTAGAAATTTTAACCCATTCTCCTAAAGAAAATTGTTACAATTCGTTCAGATTAGAAGGGTTTTCCTCTTGCGGACAGCTTTTTTCAAATCAAACCATAAATTCTCGATTAAATTGAGATTTGGGCTTTGACTGGGCCACTCGAGAAGCTTCAAATTCTTTGGTTGAAGCCATTTCATGCTGTTCTTATTTTTATGTTTTAGGTCATTATTTTGTTGTAGTACCCAATTGAGACCCATTCACAACTTCCAAAATGAAGGCAATACCTTTTCTTCCAGAATTTCCTGACATTTCTTCGAATTCAAGATTCTATTGATGACAACAAACTTTCCTGCAGCAGAAGCAGTAAAGCACCCGAAAAGCGGCAAACTACCACCACCATGTTTAACCAGGGTAAGAAGGATTTTTTCCCTTGAATGCAGTACTGTATTTGATATTCGCCAAACGTACCGTTGCTCGTTGTTCCCGAATAATTCAATTTTGTTCTTGTCTGTCCACAGAACTTTCTTCCAGAATGCAAATCCATCATTTTGATGATCCTTGGCGTACTTTAAGCGAGCTTCTTTGTGCGCTCTTCGAAGCAGAAGTTTTCTTCACGCAACTCATCCATGCAGACTATTCTTTCTCAATGTACGACGTACGATAGGGGGATGGACGTCGATCTTAGTCTTAATGTTTGGCAAGTATCACCTGCAGTCATTCGTGGATTCGCAGCAGCCATTCTTTCAATCCGTCTAGCTGTACTTTCTGAAATCTTGCAAGGTCGTCCACACGTTGGTAGAGTGTTTATTGTTCCAAAGCCTTTTCATTTCTTTATAACTGCAGCAACCGTCGTAAATGAAAATCGAGGTTCTTCTCCTATCTTCCTATAACTCTTTCTATAATCGTGTGCAGCAATAACAGATCTCTTAAGACCTGTGGACACCTCTTTACCACGACGACCCATTGCTTACTAACGACTTGTACAGTCATCTGTCTTCCATGAAGATTCACAGAGAAAATTCTAGAATTCAGAATTGCCAACAGTCTCTAATCAATAAACAGCCAACTACTGATAATTTTTAAAATTCTTCAAGCCTAAAGTGGCCACACAAAGTATTAAATAATTTTGTAAATACATGTACGATAACTTTTGCATTTAACTTTTTTATTTTCCTCAAATTCTTTGATGTTGAATATTATATGTTGGAGTTAAACTAGTGATTTTATTTGTTAAATTTTCCAAACGAACTGTAAACCTTTCATCACTACCTTATGCATGGTACAAAAGATAAGGACGAATATAACTTAAATATTTCTCTGTACGAATACTTATGAGCGACAATGTAATAATGAGAACTTTACTCGGGTTATAGGATTATAAAATTAGTAGCGATAGGCAGCTGATTCTTAGCCGAGCTGGGTTTGGCCAATTAGCATACGTGAGGGAGTTGCATCGTTTCGACGTTACTACAGCACCTACGGCAAATCCATCTCATACGAGAGTAGGCCTTGAGTTTACAGGACGTTAACCACGGCCCTCTTTCAGTCTTGTGCTCACCTTTATCTAAACACCGATTTGATTTATATTACTAAGATAAAAATTTACCACACACACTGGGAACGATATAACTTCACTTTAGGTTAGTTCGCTGATGACGACGTCGCTAGACCCAACACATTCGTTTGTTTGTAAAATCTCACTGATCCACTTGTGCTCATTATTCGAACCACATATAGGTCACAATCGGGTATGAAACACGTTGTTAGAAAAATAATATTTTATACTTAAGTCACAGGTATTAAATGGTAAAAAAATGTGTGTGTGTGTGTATATATATATATATACAGGGTGGGCGGAAAGTAGCTCCCTATTTTGGATTGGTAAAAAAATATGTATATTATCCATTTATTTCAGAAGAAATAATATGAAAAGGTAGGCATACATGGTAGGTTTTCTCTAAAATTCAATGTGGGCTCCAACTCTTTCCACCAGCTTCTGGAGCCGCCCAGGAATGGCGTCCACTGACTTTAGCAGGAACTCCGGCGGGATGGAGAACATGACTTCCGAATTCGGTCCTCCAGTTTTCCAATGTCCTCGGTTTGGTGCGGTAGACTTCTTCCTTTACCCACCCCCAAAGAAAGAAGTCGCACGGTGTCAAGTCGGGGCTCCTGGCTGGCCATTGTTGTCCGTGAGTGGCTGGATGCCCACTTCCCTGGGCGTTGGATGGGTCGTCGTGGTCCACATCAATGGCCAGCCAGGAGCCCCGACTTGACACCGTGCGACTTCTTTCTTTGGGGGTGGGTAAAGGAAGAAGTCTACCGCACCAAACTGAGGACATTGGAAGAACTGGAGGACCGAATTCGGGAAGTCATGTCCTCCATCCCGC